>CM021102.1:354820909-354833617 GCA_007115665.2 Sequoiadendron giganteum
AGCATTTCTTAAGTTGCTCCACCATGTTAAATGGTCTTCATGACTAATGATTCATGGTAGCTTGTTCCTTTAGCTTTACAGTTGGTACACCTAGTTGTTTGGCAGCAGTCGGTGTGACCATGGGAGCTTTTTCTTTTAGAGGAGGTGGATTCGGGGAATTGGGAGTGGCCACCTTAGACTGCTATGGAACTAATGACAGATTTTCCGATGGGTTGGGCATTGAATTAGATGGACCATCAGTCGACAAAGATGTGAATTCTTTGGTGAGTCTCCACGTTGAATGTGTATTGTAGTTCAATTACAGCTAAGGCACTTGAGTTACTGGAATGTCATTCGAAAATACTGACTCTTCTCCTTCCATCCATGAAATGAGTGCTTGGTATGGAGCTATATCTAACTCATGCTCTATGGACATCCCTTGCATTTGAGCAGCGAGGAATGCATTATCAATTTTCTAAGAGGCATATGTCTAGCCTTCAGAATCAGGTATGTTGCCTTGGCTACGTTGCTTTGTGATTTTTTGTTGCAAATTTCCTCATGGATAGTTTCGAGGCATGTGTGCATCATTACAAGGGAAGAACCATGAATTAGTATATTCAGCAAGGTTATTTTGTCCTGCTACTAGCTCCTTGCTTGAACTAGGATGGGTGGTCTGCATCGGCATAGTCATAGGAACAACTTGGTTGTTTTGCTAAGCTTGGGTATTGCTGCGTAATCTATCCCACCATTGATTTGACTGATAAGGAGCTTTCTCGCCTTCATAATTTGGTAACTTGGATTATGGTAGCTATACTACTACCACTTCATACTATTCAATTCATTTGTCATGGTCTGCATCTGCTCCTTCATCTCATTCAACTCAGTCGTCAAGGGGTTAGGCACTGGAGCTACACTCGGTGTCATTCTCGAGTACGCGTACATATACTGGGGAGTAGTTGTAGGAGAATTGGTTGAAGCTACCTTAGCTTCCATGACATTGAATTCTAGGAACAATGGCATGATGGGTCTTGGCACCAACTTTCCAGTAGCAATAAGATTATTCTCTGCAGCGACAACAAGACCGTAAGCATCGGGTAGAGTATTTCCACCAAGAGCTTGTAGAATCATAGAAATATCAATATTAATAGACTTCAAGTAGAACATTAATGAAAAATCTGGAGGTGGACGACTACCAATAGGAACTCTCTGCCAAGTCAAATGAAACTAAGCATTGAAATTGGCCAGAGCTTCATGAGGAGCTCGTTTTATGCTAGCCAGCTGATGATATAGCAAGGACTTGTCGCTAGCATTTGAAAAACACTCATAGAACGGGTCTCTAAGATCATCCCAAGTAGCAACTAAATTAGTCGTCGGAAGAGTATGATACCAGCTCAACGCCTTGCCTCAGAAAGAGGTGATGAGCAATCTTACACCCACATTTTCATTAGAAACACCATGCACCAAACAAACATCAGCCACATCTTGCAAGTGCTCCATCGGAGTCTTTGATTCATCCCCAAAAAACTTAGGGATAGCCTTTGAAGTGGATGTCGGGATTAGAGCCCACACTATAGGAGGTACAGGCACTACCAATGGACTACCAATATCCCATGCTACATAATTTCTAGCGGCCATTGGTACAAGAGATGGAGGAGAAGAGGGAGGTGAAGTATTACCTTTCTGACCTCTCGAATGGACTGTCACTAATGGTGGTGCAAGCAAGCCAGGGAATCTTGTAGTTTGGGACCTAGTGACAGGCCTATGGCTCATACACTCTTATTAATCAAGTGAATGTGCTAGTTCATGTCCCATCGGGTGTGCCAGAAAAAGAATTGTTGATGCAAAATTTTACAGGGGGAGCACTCTTATGGGAAACTTAGCTATTGGGGAACTTGTGTGCGTAGCTAAATGACCTCCAAATTTTATCGAAGCTAGCTCTTCATTTTTTGTGGGGGAAGGTAAAGGGTTAAAATAATAACATTCAATAATTAAAACTAAACTAAGGCGATGCACCAAATCATAAGAGAATTAACTAAGCACAATGTTGAAGCAAAGGCTCACACTATAACTGTTGTTTATCAAATAGATGCTTCCAAACACAACAAACATAAGAACATCAATTCATTTGCATAACATAACCAACACAGCAGAGGCCAACACAGAAGAGTGATAACATGATTTGCATTTTGTTGAGTTCCATGAAGATTACGAAAGCTTGAAATAGACATTCAAATATTTCAAGAAATGAAAGCACAGTTTAATATCCTATTAAATGCATGAAAACAAAGAGGCCGAGTTGATTGGCACAATCTGCGAGTTCAAGTTCAATAGAAAATATTACAAGAGGCTAATTCCCAGGGCTCAAGAAATTTTTAATCTATCTAACAACAACCATTACAAAGAGAAAGAGGCTGCATAAATAAGCCAGCCCACTGCCTGAAAGCCATCACAAGAAAGATTCCATAGTGAAACATCGATAATCTAGATCTTCTTGAGCTAGCACCGAACATAAAGATCATCCAACGGTGCACCAACAAGAATATCCTTTGAGAAAATAGGACCATGTAGCATTAGCATGGAACACGTGACAGCAGAAAAGAACACGTGGTAGTAGAGAATAACCAACACATAGGTAGAAAATCCCTGATAACGGGCACACAGAAAAATGCCATGTGTCGAACACACAGAGCCCGACAAAAAGAAGGATGGACTTCTCATGAAAAATCTCTAATAAGAAGCCATGTGGAGGATGCCGAGCAAAAGAAACCATAGAGTGGGCCCACCTCGGAAGGATTCAAGCGAGCACCATGCGTTGAACACATGGAAATCGGTGAAGGAAAAGTGATACAGCCCAGCAAGAAACTCTGATAGGAGGCCACGTGGAAGATGCCAAAAGCTGCAAGTGATAATGAACAAGGCGAAGCAAAAAAAATAAAATAAAACTGTGAAGGCACAGCGGTTGGTGAATAAATGTTCACACCTACATCACCGGCAACTAAATCACAAAGTTAATTCTTAATGACATCATTTGCCGATATGGTATTCCATTGTCCATAATCAGCAACAATGGTCATCCCTTCAAAAACCAAGACGCTTGCAAACTATAAGAATAATTCCACATCCAACACCTTTTTTCCACTCCCTACTACCCGTAGGGCAATGTTCAACCTGAGGCATCTAATAAAACCATCATTAAAATCCTTAAGAAAACTGTCAGTGATGTTGGCTATGACTAGCACATCCAACTCAACCCTGTCTTATGGGTGTATCAAACCAACATTTGTGCTCCCATGGGGCCACCCCATTTTCCCTAGTCTTTGGTTCGGAGGCTACTCTCCCCATTGAGGTCAAAGTCCCCTCTCTCTGAGTGTCCATGAAATTTTTAGTCAATGATGAAGAGTACAAGATATTCAGGTTGCATGAGCTGGAATTACTAGATGAGCGATGACAAAAAGCACTGACCCACTTACAAGCATATTAGAACTGTCTTTGCAAAAGCTACAAAAAGAGGGTCTTGGTTAGACAATTCAACATTGGTGACCTAGTACTAATGCAAAATCCTAAAAACTAGGTAGAACGAGATAAACCTAGTAATTTTGAGCCTAACTGGCTAGGCCCTTATGTCATCAAAACTTCCTTTGGTTTTGATGCATATCAATTGTCTACTTTAGAGGGAGAGCCATTATCTGAGCCTATTAATAGCTTACACCTACACAATGTTTACACATAGCTTTTGAGGGCTCAATCAAAACCACAAAATACAAAAAAAAGAAAATAATTAAAAAAAACCAAAAAAATAGTAAAGAGAAATAATCCATCCAACAGTGAAAACCATCTCAATGGTGCTTTGGATAAGTACCATGGTGAAAACTTGGCAAATAGGCATCATGTGTTGGAAATCTTCACTCTTCCATCTACTATCACTTCATAGGGTCTTTTCACCTTCACCCATATTAATATAACTATCCCTCCTTCATTTCGTGAAACCCACAATAAGAGTAGCTACTAGTCCTATGGCTTGAGATCAATGGGTAGTCACAACACACTGTGTAGAATCCCTCTTACCATCTAGTCCCACACAATACCTAACTAGGGGAAAATACCTAACGCCCATTCTTTGCGGAATAAAACTCTAGATCTT
Organism: Sequoiadendron giganteum; assembly: GCA_007115665.2. Lineage (NCBI taxonomy): Eukaryota > Viridiplantae > Streptophyta > Pinopsida > Cupressales > Cupressaceae > Sequoiadendron > Sequoiadendron giganteum. The sequence continues at coordinate 354,825,030 of CM021102.1, forward strand.
CAGGACCTAACACACTTAGAAAACACAAAAACATTCAGAAAACATGTCAAAAATGTGAAAACATTCAAAAAATGTGTCAAAAATGCAAAAACATTTGAAACATGTCAAAATCCCAAAAACATCCAAATAATTAAAAAAATACTAAAACAAAGTCAACATCTATCATGTCAATCTTTGTGAATGTTGAAATATTTTGCCTCTATGACTGGATGTAGGCAAGGCCATCCATCGATGTAACCTCGAGGCATTAGGTCAGTTCCTTCTAGTTTTTCAAACAAAACACAATAAAATCATGACTTACTCTTTGTCAAATAAAGAAAAGTCAGGTTGTGTTGAACTATGAGGTCTCTACATTTATAAGATAGGCAAGGCCATCAATCGATGAGCCTTCAAGACCGCGCTAGGTCAATCCTTTAGGGTTCATCACATTCACTATCACACATGTTAGAGGTCTTCCAATGCACAAATCTTTTCAGTCAGTCTTGTCGATCAAATTCATGTCAAAATACAAGGTCTCTGTGTGTATAATGTAGGAAAGGATAATCTTTGATCAGCCTCTCAGGCCCCTAGGTTAGGTTCTTGGTCAAAATCTCAGAAAACATGAAAACATTAGAAATTTTGAAAACCAAAACAATTGTTAAATATCTCGAAAACATTGGTCATACAATGAATGACTTGAATACAAGGTCAAAAATGACATGCAATCAAACCAGTCCAACATCAAATCTATCCAATCAATCATTTAAGGGTCTTCAAGATGTGTCTCTCTTGATGTCAAACTCTTTTCTACCAAGAAATTTATTCAGGTTATGTATTTCCTGAATCAACATCAAATCAATCAAATCAATCAATTAAGGGTCTTCAAGATGTGTCCTTGATGTCAAACTATTTTCTGTCAAACAATTTATTCAATATATGTCTTTCTTGAATCAACATCAATTTTATCCAGCCAAGCACTTAAGAGTCTTCAAGATGTGTCCTTCTTGACATCAGACTCTTTCATGCCAACTGTTGATCTTCAAGATGTGTCCTTCTGGAATTCAAACCCTATCATGTCATTTATTCAGGATGTGTCCTTCTTGAATCCTAACCTTGGAAATAGTCAAACTCAACATTTCAATCTTCTTTAGGATGGGTCCTTCCTAAAGAATGACCAATCAACCCCATCATCACCAAGTCAACCTTGAAAAACAAACAAAGATCTGACACAAATTTCTTGACAATAATTTTTCATTTATTTTTCAATGATTTGATATGACCATGTACACCTAACTACCTCAATGATGTTCTATGATGTATTTACAAGAGCAAGAATGTTACATGAAAATATCTTTCTTTTTTACTGATTGTCTTATCTTTTTGAAACTATAATGACACTAGCCACCTCAAGGATGTCTTGGTAACAAGATTTAGAGTATCAACAACATATCATGATGATTGCCTTATATTTTTTGAAGTTGTCATTTCACTAGCCACCACAAGGATATCCTTGCAATAGGATTTAGCGGAGCATTGATGTTTCATGACACATTTTCTTTGCACTGTTGTTTGTGGTTTGTCTCGATAAAAATACTGAGAACAATTGGGTTCCTAAGTATGAGTCATGAAAATACTTGTCCTTGATTATTTGTTTTTAGAAAAACAATGACATTGCACACCATTGGTCTACCTCATATCATGGTGTTTCTTTTTTGTTGCAATAAATCACCCAATGATGACTAAAATGAAGATGCTTAGTATAATTACAGCAAAGTGATGACATATATTTCTTTCACGCTAACATAAATCATCTTCAAGCTAACATTCTTCTTCCATCGCATCAATATGGTGTACAGTGACACACAAAAATCAACTACATTCATTACAACATTAGAGAAGCATACATCTTACATCAATTTTTCATAAGGAAATAAAAACATCAAAATGTTATTATATACATTTTCATAACATGATATATATAGATAACACAATGTATAAAATGACTATATATCATAACTCACGTGAATTCATTACATCATAAATAAAGTGCATCAATCATAATTAAAAGAATACATCATCATCATCAAATAAGCATGAATCCTAAATGAATCATCAGTGCATCACATAAACAAACACATCATATAATTGTCACCAAAAATGCATCACATATATATATATATATATATCAAAATGTGACATCATAATATCCAAGATGTATATCAAAATAATGGAGCTACCAAGCTCTATAATCATAATACAGTGTCTAAAATATAAGAACATGTCCCTATGTTAAACTACCACTACTCTAATGAGGAGAATGAGGAGGTGATTGATGAGGGGTTCCTCAAGATGGTTGTGCAGATGAGGGCCTATCATAAGGTCTTGGCATGTGATGTACTGGGACACCACCACTGCTCTAGGATCTACTATGGTATCTATTATGGGATGTGCTACGGGATGTCCAAAGAGATCTACTACTGAGCACTTGAGAAGCACTAGGAGCCCATCTCTTAGGAGGTATGTCCTACTCATACAAATTCCTATAGTATCACTCCCAAGCCATATCTACAACCAATCCACTACAAAGAGTGAAGAACTCTAAAAATATCTTCTCTCTCTTACATCCACACCACCACCTAATCCCTCTCCAAACATATCTCATCTCTCTTTGTAAATACAATACTAACCTGCTCCTCCCGAGATGCTATCATGGCCCTCAAATTAGCAAGCTGATGATCTACAAGACCCTCCTCCTATATGGGTCTCTCCCCCTCATCCACATCCCACTCCTCCATGATACGGTCTTAGAGCTCTCCCTCCTTGTCTCCCATCTCCTCGAGAAATTCCTCCACATCCTAGTATCTAGCCTATAATAACTCTAGGGAATCCCCAATGACATCCTCCTCTCCACCAATGTCCTCCTCCTCTCCACTAATAGCCTCCTCCCCAATTACCTCCTCCTATCCCTCCCCTTTGGCCTCACAAATGGGTGACAGTGCTCTATCCCAACCTCTGCCACCTTGTCGGCCTCATCAACCACCCTTCCCACCTCCTCCTCTCCCATCATCCTCTCCACCTCTAACACCTCGACCATCGTGACCACCCCCTTTTCCACCACATCAACCCCATGGGCCTATACCTCAGTTCTCTATAGGTGTTGTTTGATCAAGATCTGTATAAGGCATAGGTCTATTCTATTCCCACCATGTATCATAGGTTTTTTTCATACCAATGTCCACTAGCCCACCCCTCCATACCCACTACAATGGTTGTAGCCCATCAATATTTGCCTTTGCCATCACTACGGGAATCATTTTCCCCCTTAGAGAAACCTCCCTCAAAGATTTGTAAAACTTAGCTCGGTCATGTGGCTCACCCTAAATCTCACCAAGCTATTAGAGCACTCTATCTGGTAAGTTTCTCTCTATGATGTGTACATTGGCAATGGTCCTCCCAATTAGATATCACATCTATTGATAGAATGACAAGTGTCAATCGTCATCCCACCACTATGCACAATCAATGTATGGTCTCCAAATAAACTACACAAGAGTGTCAATTGCATGCCTCCAATATCCAGTATCTCCAACATGTGTCTACGTAACAGTCTTGACATATCGAAATACATACGGTGATCGGTCATCTAGTTGATGGATGACTGGTGGACAAAAAGAAATGATGTCCTCCCACACCTAGATCATCAAAAAATTGGTCCTATAGCTCATGGATTGTGCCTCCCTATAATCTATGACATGAAAATGGAAATACAACATCACCAGTAGATAGGGACCCGATACATACACAAAATATCTCTCCAACATCCCACTAACATCTCTCCCTAACCCACAAGAAACCCATGCCCTTGGCAATCTGGCAGTACAATCCCAACGATAAGGGTACACAGCAAAGAATCAATAGATACTTGTATCTCTCTGTAAGAACATGCCATTTGATCTTGTAGTGCTCAATACCAAGGTGTCTAACATGCTTGTACACATAGTATTGGGTGATCTCACTATAACCCCTCTGAGTATCATACCAAACCCTCTCACAATTGATCAGTAATCTAAGTATCCTATACAAATCCTCCAATGTAATTGTCGCCTCTCTTATGGGAAAATGGAAAGATGAAGTCTTTGAATGCCATCACTTAGCAAGTGTAGGGAGCATCCCTCAGTTTTCTCGGATGTTGGGCATAAATTTTACATGTTTCCAAGATGCCATATCAAACATTTCTCTGCACTGGACAATTGGTCCCGTAATCCATAAGTGGCTTGTCTAGACTCTCGAGTGTATATTAGATCCAAAACAACCTACAAATGTAGAACACAATATCTTATGTCAAAAACACAAGGTTAATAAATGTGCATCATACAAAAGATAAACTCAATTTTAAACTTCAAATGTTCAAAGAAATTTAACAGGTAGATGCATCATTTTATTTAACAAACATGTCACGAAAAACACGTGTGTCATGTAAAACACATGCATCACGCTATTTAGCGGATGCAACTCACCTTGCAAATGTGTCACATTATAGTCAAATGTGAACAAAAAAATCAAATGCATCACTAGCCCCATCATATGTGACTTACTAAAGCACATGTGGTTCAAAAACATGCAAATCCATTGATTTATAGAAAAACACAAAATTGGCCCCCACGTGTTTCCACAAATGCATTGTATCACAGATAGATGTGCCACATACAAATGCATTTGTGGCACATAGGAAGTGATGCATATGAAAAATAAAATGTGTGAAAATTAAAATTTCAAAAGATGGGTTTGGGGTATGTACCGACTCTCTTACATCGATTGGCTGTTGGAAGGCCCTGATGCGATATCCACGATGCTTGGAGTATGGAATGAGAGACATTTTTCAAGGTGGCTCTAGCACAAAATCATAAATTTTCAACCTTCAAGGGTGAAAATGAATTCACTTTTTACACAATTTCTATTTATACCTAGGGTTTTTAGGGTTTTCTTTGAACCCTAATGTACCAGACGCACTATTTTGACACTTCCAACAACCATTTCACGTACTAAACCTCACCAAAACTAATTTATTTCAATTCCATCAAACTTTTGGCTACCTAATTACCTAATCAGGACAATTTCCAATTTTTTTTTAATTTTTCAAAAAATTGTCAATTTTCTCGAGGGGGCATTCCTTTACCTATTTCATACTAGAGCATGAATTGGGCTTGTTATTCTTTGATAGAAACACCAAAATGACATTATGTCAAAGAGGGGGAAAATGTAGACACTAAAAAATGGCTTATGGCCTGTGACAACATTTTTCATCATCAATTCAAGATACCCACAAAATGTTTAAATGATCTTATCACTTAATTATAACATAACATTCTATTTCCTCTAATTAATTAAATAGTTTTAACCATTTAATTAATTAATTTTCATTAGTCTTCTAAAATTGATTAATTAATTAAATTACCTTAATTTACTTTAATTATGTCCCTAATTAATTCTAATCTCTTTTTTGATTAATTAAATAAGTTTCACAAATTTATTTAATTGCGTCATTTAATTTTGTTCTCTTCTTTTAATTAATTAAATAAGTTTCCTAAATTTATTTAATTAAGTCATTTAAATTAAATCATATTCTCCCACATTTAATTAAATAAATGATTATTTATTTAATTAATTATTTTATCTTCTCACCTAAAGTGCCTCCATAAATTAACTAGTTCATTCAATTATTTAATCACATGCACACACTTTTTCCACAAAAGAAAGGAATTAATTTAATAATTAATTCTTCTATTTGAGCACATCTCTCCTATATTTTCAAGTAAATATCTTATGTATAATTCTCTCCACTTCTGACTAACACTCTCTCTCAATTAACTCACTGAATTGATATCTCACCTCCTTCTGACTAATACTCTCTCCCAGTTCACTCACCTATTTGATTTGTCACCTCCTTTTGACTTCCACACTCTCTCAGTTACACCTCTCGAAACTAATCAATCAAATCAGCTAACTATTTAATCAATCTAATCAATCAAGTCAATTAACTATTCAATCAGGTCCTCACACTTGATCTGGACCATTTGAATTCAAATCAATCTCGATCTTAGAATCCATGAAGCTTCTATAAAAGAAGATTTTCATTTCTATTTTTTGTAATCACAATCTTCAAAGTTTTGTTGTCAAAATACTTACAAGATAATATTGCATACTCATGATCTGAGGGCATTGAGCAATTCAAAGAAAAGTTGATAAGAATAATGGAAATGAGTCAAGTAAGCACTGGAATTAGGTGGCATTGTTTGTATTTAATTGGATTCCTTTATTGCATTGCATTTCATTATCGATTTGGGGATCTTAGCATAATGTAGGAAATTTGTGATTGTTGTCATTGTTATGATTTCTTTGTTTCTATTTATTTTCCCTTATCACAATGACACCACTTGTCAAGGAAAGTTAGAGGCCACAAAATTTTGTGGATAGGTTCAATTGAAGCTCGAAGATCTTGAGAGTTCTCTCTAAAAAAATTGAAAAAGTTTTGGAGGTCCACCCTGAGAACTATGAGAGCCTAAAATATGTAGGCCATATATATGCTCAACAAGTGTAGGCAAAGAAGGCTTTCAAAATTTTAAGAAAGGCAACTCGCATAGATCCACATGATTCCCACATATTTATCAAGATGGGTGAGTTATTAATATCGTCAGAGACCAGTGTAGCCTTAGATTTTCTTAAGATTCCAAAGTCTCTTCTGAAGAAGAGTAGAGAAGAAGTACGCATTCAATTGGTAAACAACATTGGGCTTCTTCATTTTGAGCTTAATGAACTAAAGTTGGCTCAACAAAATTTTATGGAGGAATTAGGAAATGATGTCAAGCCTCTACATAAATATTTGTGGTTAGTTTTGTGCATTTTTACCTATAGGATTCTAAGAGTTAGTGAAAAAGGTAGTGTTCATCAAGGAATGAAAAAGATGCATAGAGTCTTTGAATTATAACCATACTCTGCAGTGGAATTGAATCATTTAGCAAACCATTTTTTCTTCACTATAGGGCAGAATTTTCTTGTGGAACAATTGACTAAGACAATTCTTGTTTCAACTGACCACCCTCATAAAATATCATTCATATTATAATATTGCACAATATTATCATAGTAAAGATAATTATGAAACCACTTGTCGAGGAAAGCCAAAGGCCATGTGATTTTATTGATAGGTTCAATTTATGTTGGGAGATCTTAAGAGTTATCTCTCAAATTTTAAAATGGTTTCAGAGGTTCACCCTGAGAACTATGAGAGCTCAAAATCTATAGGCAATATATATGCTCAACAAGGGCTAGCAGAGAAGGCTTTGGAAATTTTAAGAAAGGCAACTCACATAGATCTACCTGATGCCCATGCATTTATCAAGATGTATCAGTTATTAATATCATCATACCCTAGTGCAACCTTATATTCTCTTAAGAGTCCAAAGTCTCTTCTGAAGAAGAGTAGAGAAGAATTATCCATTCAATTCTTTAAAAAAATTGGGGTTCTTTATTTTAAGCATGATGAACTAGAGTTGACTCAACAAAATTTTATGGAGGCATTAGGAAATGATGTTCTGCCTCTACATAAATCTTTGTGGTCAATTTTGTGTATTTTTTACTTGTAGGATTCTCAAAATTAGTGAAAAAGGTAATTCTCATGAAGGAATGGAAAAGATTCATAGAGCCTTTGAATCATTTAGCAAACCATTTTTTCTTCACTATAGGCCAACATTTTCTTGTGGAATAGTTGACTGAGACAAATCTTATTTCAAATAACCACCCTCTCATGTAATCTCATTCATATTGGAATATTGCATGATATTATCATAGTTAAGGTGATTATGACACCACTTGTCAAGGAAAGCTAGAGGCCACAGGATTTTGTGGATAGGTTCACTTGAAGCTGGGAGATCTTAAGAGTTCTCTCTCAAATTTTGAAAAGGTTTTGGAGGTCCACCCTAAGAACTATGGGATATTAAAAGTTGTATGCCATATGTATGCTCAACAAGGCCAAGTAGAGAAGGCATTGGAAATTTCAAGAAAGGAAACTGGCATATATCCACCTAGTGCCCATGCATTTATCAAGATGGGTGAGTTATTAATATCATCAAAACTTGGTGTAGCCTTAGATTATTTTAAGATACCAAAGTCTCTTCTGAAGAAGAGTAGAGAATAAGTACCCATTCAATGTTAAACAAAATTTGGGTTCTTCATTTTGAGCGTGATGAACTAGAGTTGGCTCAACAAAATTTAATTAAGGCATTAGGAAATGGCATTTGGGTTGAACTCATAAATAAAAGCCCCAATGCTAATTCTGCATTTTTTCATATGCTCTTTAAGGATATGAAATTCTTCCATTGACTGGAAGAAGGTGGTGTTTCACTTGAGTTACCATGGGATAAAGTCACATAACTATTTAATCTTGCTAGGTTGTTTTAATAGCTACATGATACTGAAAAAGTAAATATTTTATATAGGCTAATATTGTTCAAGTTTCTTGATTATATGGATACATATATACATCTTGCAACCATGGCTCAAGTTTGGAATGAGATCCAACTAAGCCTAGAATTGATTGGGGATACACTTAA
>CM021102.1:354833717-355049136 GCA_007115665.2 Sequoiadendron giganteum
CTTGGAAAATGATTAAACACATGATTCTAAACAAAGGAAAAGTTTAATATACACAACCCAGTCTTATATGTTTCTTGCATAAATATTTTATAAGATGGTTTTAATACCTATACCTAGAAGGAAAGTTATTTTCACAACTAGAAACACATGCACTTTTACAAAACTTATAACCTACAACATACGCAATCTTCTGCAAAAGATGCTATCAGTGAGACAAAACCACAAGGAAACAAGATAATATCACAAGTGGCTTGATCAATCAAACAATTGCACATAAAGAATAGAAGAACTGATATGGTAAAGCACTTAACTTCGTTAATTTTCCAAGGTAACCTCTATTTTACAAGCTAAAATGAGTTACAAAAGCTACAAGTTTGAAAAAGGATTGCCATAATCACTAACCCCCAAAATTGCATAAGAAGAACTAACTCTCCAAAAGAGTAAAATGAGAATATATCCCAACTCCCAACCAGATCCACCAAAATAGCCCCTGGAAAACTTCATCTCGGATGCCTCAATAAATCCTAAAATATAGTAACAAAATCTTCACCAAAAAGGCTCCAAAATTCTTGAAAAGGTCAATTTTCACCAAGTCAAACATGAAAACTCACAAAACAACCTCCAAGATGCTCTCCAATGCCTTAAAAGACCAAAACAAACTCCTAAATCTCCTCCATGTGTTTGCAAATTTCTTCCCAACTTACCCTATATGCTCTCATTATCATGAAGACTTCAACAAAACTCATAAAGGCACAAAAGGTACGCACCCTATCTTTGAATTAAAATAATCACATGACTTAATGATTTATAATATCATCATTAAAGTCAATGTACTTTACATTTAACTCAAAATGCAAAAATAACTAACATTATAGTTCGACCCCTATATGCAAGTAAGGTAAAATACAAGTCAAAAGTCTTAACATGACATACACAAGGAATAAGGCATAAGAATTAAAGACAACCCATGGTACATATTAGTTGATACACATTTAAAAAAATAAAAGTGAAAAAGCTCCTTAAGTCAGCAGCCAAAATACAAGGTTCTAAACTCTAACACTTAAAACTGATAGAAAGAAGGAAAAAATATTTCATTTTCATCCATCGAACTTTGGAGTTTTCCTTTTAGCTGCCACAAGGTTTCACCAGGTGCTTCTGCAAGAGGTGATTCATGGTGGAATTTGGGCTCACAGTGAGCTTTCATCAACATATTTTATGTAAAAATCAACACAAAAACTCAGGTGATAAAATTGTGATCACAAAATCTGAATTTTCTTCATTACTCTATGTAAAGTCTGCTTGTCTCGAGCTCTTTTATTCAAAATTCCTGTATATTTAATGAAATTTCTTTATTTCTTGTAATGGTCCCATAGAAAACATAGAATAATTTCCATGTGATTTTATGCATTTACCTCCATGGTTCTAGCTCTCTAGGCCGCGGTTATGCATCATTTATTTTCACGGTCATTTCCATGCATTTTTTACATGTTACTCCACTATGGCCATGGCTCAGCAAGAGCTGTAACATAGAAACATTGTGCTCCATCATGATTTTTCCTGTAAGTTTCATGCATTTCCTGTATAAAACATGCATTTTTTATGTCAAGGGCTTGATACTTCATGAAATATGCCTCTCGAGGGCTTCTTTACATTTTCTGGGTTTATGTTTATTCCATTCAGAAGGTAGAAACCCAGATGGGTTTAATGGCCATAATATATATCCTTTTTTCTTGATTCAAGACCCATGGCTGAATGAAAAAATGAGGGTATTTCATACTCTTCAAAAAATTCAAAACCCTCTGTAATTTTTCCCTCTCAGACCCTAAGCCCTCTTCTCATGGTGATGGTGCTGACCCTAAAGGTCTTCTTTCATGCCTTATTAGCTCTTGCAGCAATGTCTATCATGATGACCATAAAATGTATCTCAAGCCATCTCGTCACTTGGATAACCCCATCACATTGCAATTTGTGTTGAAAACTCTATTGTATTCCTTGGAGAGAGCCTAAAGACATGGAGCTTCCAAAGAAAATATAGAACCTCCAAGATGAATAAATGTACTACCTCCAAGATGAAAATGAGTAGTGATTTTAGTGTGGTGCCTCTGACACTCACTAGACCCTGCCTTTTGATCTCTATACACTGAAAATGAATAGTATCTCCAACTGAATTGAATAGATCACCTTTGTTAATTGAGAATTATTGTCTCCTCGTTATGAAACTATAATTGCATTTGATGGCTCTATCTTACAACATATCTTAAGAAGATTCATAACTGCTCATCCATGAGTTCATTAATATAATACCTCTTGGAACATTTTCTATTGTCATAGAAAGTTAGAGTCAACTCTTGATTTCTTGGAAATTCTCGCCATGATACTTTTGTTCATTTCTTTGTATCACTACCATAGCATCTTAATCATAATGTTCCACTACTATTATGAGATTGTAATTGTACGTTATGCATTTTAAGATTGTGACTATGGTGGTTTTTCTTATTGTGCATATCCATTATTTAATATCTTCTCATGATCTAATGCATGATGACTATGCCTTTTCCATAGCATGGAGTTCATTGGACCATATTCCTACTCATGCATTAAGGATTAGAGGCTTATAGCATGATAACAACTAGTTTGGGTATTGTCTTAGTTACACAACACTAGCCATAACAAGACATAGCCCCAGCTATAAATGTGGAAAACTTGGAAGATGCCCCATTCTTGATACTATCCTATATGTAACTCTTCTAGATTCACTTGGCTATGATTGAAAGTTCTTCTAATTGAATTAAAATGTTAATCTTCCAAAGATTTAATGAAAACAACCACCAAATATTTGTTGAATGAAGGTATTCAAATGTGTATACTGGATGAATGACTTCCTCTCACTAGCTCCATCAAGGCATATTGACTACATAGTATCAATGAAAAAACTCCCCACATTTTTTGGGGAAAAGGTACTTGGAGTAGATGGGTTACAAATGATCTTGTGTATACCAAGCATTAGATTTTCTCTTATTGGAACCAACCTTCTTCACCTTGATGTCCTGCTATATCCCTAAGAACAAGGGAAAAAGCATATTCCTGCTACAATCTGTCATGTGACATTTGATCTCATGATACTATTCTCTAGCTCTTTCTTGTGGCTGATTCCTTATGTAACTTAGTTGTCTTTAAATGTAGATGAATTTTTCTATCACTTCTCCTGAAATGCCATGCAAACTCTTTATATCAATAATAACATGCCATGTGAGCTAAGACTTGGATGATGTTTGTGCCTTTCAAGTGACTCTACGCTCCACATTATGAGACCGATTGCTCAGTTAGTCACTATATTTTGTCATTAGAAGCATGAAGCAATTACACTTCAAAAAACTTTTCCTTGTGTTCATTTGTAATAGTAACAGTGTACATGGATATTGAAAATGGAACCATTTAAAAAACCCTAATAATTTTCATTGTTGCTTAAGTGATATCTATGACAATTCTTAAAGCATCCTCTTATAGCTCCTTTAGAAGCACAAAAATATAGCACGCTAGGCTCAACCCTTGTGGGAGCCACATTTAACCCATGTGCTAAAATTTAATGAATCAAAATAGCAACATTACTTTTCCCGCATATGCACATGAAGCAAACAGATTAGAAAAAAACAAGTATATTTTTGGATGTGTTTCATGACCTTAACGATTTTTAGAGACACCTATAGCTTCTTTAATGCATATCATGATCAATTTATACATGCATAGGTAAATGATCATGTATGGTATGCAACCTTTCATTGCTTAGAGGACTGCTCTAACACATTGCTTTGACTTAATGCAGGATATAGGATTATTGAGGAGCTAGGAAGACTAGGACAACTCAGGAAGTAGCTAGACAAGAAGTCTTGACAGAACCAGTCATTCTTAGGAAATGACTAGTTACCCTCCCTACATGCACACTTTTCTTCTTCATTTACTTATTCATGTATATGTTGAATTCAATTTTCATTGAATAAGCATAAGTTAAACTCACGGCTTGTGTGAGTTAAATGAATATTTCTATTGAATAAAATAACATTACAAAAGAGATTTGAAAAATCTTCTAATGTTTCATGCATCTATATAAATGCAATGATTTACATTTTTAGAAACCTTCAGTTATTTCATTTGTATACATGAATGCAATGCAGGAGAGACAAAAATGTACCATTTTCCTTTTAAATACCAATAGGCTCTACCTGATTGAGCCATAGGTGAAAATCTGGTAACATTTTTGGTGACCTTTGTGGGGTGTTTTCCTACTAAACACTATTGATCAGTAGTATAGCTTATCCATTGGGAACAAAATCATCAAAAACTATGCTTATGACCTCAAAAACACACTCAGAACCTTTGTAACTCATATGAATAGACATGAATGACACCTTGGCACTTATTGAAACAACAAAAACACAAAAGGGAAACTATCGAATTGTGCTAACCAACACTTAGGGAATTGAAGGCTAAAACATTAAAACCTAGGCTAACCTAAACTAACCAACAAAGAAGCTAGTAAAACAAAAACATTGACTAGCTTTTTTAAATAACAACCCTTCCTAATCAACAATTGATGCATTACATGATTATATATTACTAAAAGATCATGAAACATATGAAGATATTTAACAGAGTTTTGCAATGTTTCATGAAAAATGGAATTAAACTCACTGGCAATCTGATTTTGACAATGCTTATTGTTGTCCTATACTGGACAAGTAAGCTGAACTTGATCACCTTCAGCTACAACTCCAATGTCATATTTTTCTTCAACTGCATCCTCATGCTTGGGTGCAAGCATAATCTCTAGTAACTCAGTGGCCTCCAAACTAGATAAATATATGATAGGATAACCCCTAGAATGAACAAACTTCAGACTACCATTGCTAACTTCCTAATTGAGATCTACTACTTTGACTTCATCTTGAAGATTAGTATCCATATTTTACTCTTGTTCAATTTGAACAATAATTGCATGTAATTCAACCTTCAGGATACCCAAAAGAGAGCTTTCTTCTTCGAAGGAGGAAGGAAAATGTCCAAATAACAAAATAGCCCCTTCCAACACATCCTCAATCAATGCAACAACCTCAAGCTCCTCTGCACCCCAAAAAGGAAGCTGCTCAAAATCCTCATTATCACTCAAAGAAAAACATTCCAATTTAGGCTTGTCCTCTTCAACGAAGGCAGGAAAGTGTTCAAACAATGAAGAAGCATCATCCAACCAACCTTCGATTGGTTTATTAGATTCCAAATCCTTTGCACAGTAGAAAAGAAGCTCCTCTAACCAGCGAAGACTTTGCAAATTAGTTTCATGACACTCTCCCTATTGTTTCAACATCTCCTCAAGTTTCTGAACCTGTTGTTCCAGCTTGCCATGATTGTCAACTACTTCAACTTGGTTTGATTCCTTGTTATCCAGCTGTGAACAAAAATGTTCAATTATATTTGTGCACACCTCTTCATAAAGCTTGAAATTATCCTTCTCATCCATAGCATGCTCAACAACATCAAATCCAACTATACACTGCTCGTCATAGAGCTCAAAAACTCCATTTTCTTGCTACTGTCCAAACTGAACCATTGAAACATTTGGACCATTTTCAACAGTAGTAGGAGGATTATTAACTAAAACAATAGAATATTTTCCCTAAGAAATATTCTTTTGTTCAAACCTTTGTTGTTGTTCCTGATAACACCTTATAGCTAAATGCAACGGGTTTACATTTTTAATCTTCTCCTAGAGGAGCAAGCTATCTTGATCAAGAGTTTGTTCTTCTTCAACTGCAACTTGTCTATCGAACAACTCTTGCTCATACCTTTACACCTCTATATCTTGCTGGTGTTGAATATAAGCTTGATGAGGAAGCTCTTCCTTCTACATTTGATACTCTTATTGTCTATCTATCTCAGCCAACCGCTCAGTCCAATCCAACAACAACTCCTTGATATTTGCAATCTCCATTTTTTCATCATTTTGGAGCTAGTTAGAAGGAAAAGACTATTTCTTTGGAACAAAATAGTCTTCTCGAGACTGGTTCTGGGTATATACTGGCAGATATTGAGATTGGGTAGGAGTGGGAGGGTGGGAAACATAATGAGGATACTGGTAACTTGTGGTCATAGGGTTATTTGAAATACAACCAACATAAGGAAGTGAATGAGCATAATTTTCATGAAATAGAGGATGATATGATAAAATTTAATAAAATGAAGACATATTTTTTCATTCAAGAGATTGAAAGTTTGATTTTTCTTTCTTTCAATAAATTTTGAAACATACCTGAATTGACATTGCTGAAACCAATAAGTTGAACTTGGAGTCGCCAAGTGCATTGAAACTTGCCTCCAAAGGTAGAAACTGATACTACACACACCAAACAATAGCAATGTATAGAACAAAAGAGACTGAAAAACAATTCTTAGACCCACCAAGCGTGCCAAAAACTATTATCTCATAGAAATGCACCCGCTAAAAAGTTATGAAACTAAGCTTTCTGGAGAAACATTGGATCATTTCAAGGTTGTGGGTCACCTAAAGTTGAAATGAACCTCTAGATAAGGTCAGCTCCTAGCTGGTTACCACTCTAAATCTACTAACTTGTGAGGGAAAGAGGAAGAAACATAATTTAAAATGAAAATCTACTCCTAAGGGTGATGCACCAAAAAGTTAGCTTGACTTGCAAACAGATTAAACACATGAGTTTAAAAAAATGTAAGGTTTAACATACACAACCCTGTCTTATATGTTTCTTGCATAAATATTTTATAAGATGGTTTTAATGCCTTTACCTAGAAGGAAATATATTTTCATAGCTAGAATCACATGCACTTTTACACAACTTATAACCTAAAACATACACAATCTTCTACAAAAGATGCTATCAATGATACAAAACCACAAGGAAACAAGATAATCTCACAAGTGGCTTGATCAATCAAGCAATTGCACACAAAGAAAAAAATAACTGAGATGGTAAAGCACTTAACTTCGTTAATTTTCCAAGGTAACCTCTATCATACAAGCCAAAATGAGTTACAAAAGCTTCAAGTCTGAGAAAAGATTGCCAGAATCACTAACCCCCCAAATTACATAAGAATAACTAACTCTCCAAAAGAGTAAAATGAGAATATATCCCAACTCCCAATCAGATCCACCAAAATAGCCATTGGAAAACTTCATCTCGGATGCCTCAATAAAGCCTAAAATATAGTAACAAAATCTTCTCCAAAAAGGCTCCAAAATGCTTGAAAAGCTCAATTTTGGCCAAGTCAAATATGACAACTCACAAAACAACCTCCAAGACTCTCTCCAATGCCTTAAAAGGCCAAAACAAATTCCTAAATCTCCTCCATGTGTTTGCAAATTGCTTCTCAACCTACCCTATATGCTCTCATTGTCATGAAGACTCCAAAAAAACTCATAAAGGCACAAAAGGTACACACACTATCTTTGCATTAAAATAATCACATGACTTAATGATTTATAATATCATCTTTAAAGTCAATGTACTTTACATTTAACTCAAAATGCAAAAAATAATAGAGATTATAGTTGGACCCCTATATGCAAGTAAAGTAAAATACAAGTCAAAAGTCTTAACATGACATACCCAAGGAATAAGGCATAAGACTTAAAGACTTAGCCCATGGTGCATATTAGTTGATGCATATTTTAAAAAATAAAAGTGAAAAATCTCCTTAAGTCATCGAACAAAATACAAGGTTCTAAACCCTAACACTTAAAACCAATAGAAAGAAGGCAAAGATAGTTCATTTTCATCCACCAAACTTTGGATTTTTTCTCCCAGCTGCCACAAGGTTTTGCCAAGTGATTCTATAGGAGTTTATTCATGATGGAATTTGGGCTCACAATAAGCTTTCATTGACATATTTTATGCAAAAATCAACACAAAAACTCAGGTGAGCGAATTGTGACCACAAAATCTGCATTTCCTTCATTACTCTATGTAAACTCTGCTTGTCTCGAGCTCTATTATTCTAAATTCATGTATATTTAATGAAGTTTCTTTATTTCTTGCAATGGTCCCATAGAAAACATAGAAGAATTTCCTTGTGATTTTATGCGTTTACCCCCATGATTGTAGTTCTCTAAGCCGCAGTTATGCATCATTTATTATCACTGTCATTTCCACGCATTTTTTGCATGTTATTGCAATATAGCCATGGCTCGGCCCTAGCTATAAAACAGAAAAATTGCACTCCATCATATTGTTTATTGTAGCTTTCATACATTTCCTATATAAAACATGCATTTTCTATGTCAAGGGCTTGATATTTCATAAAATATGCCTCTCGAGGGCTTCTTTACATTTTTTGGGTTTATGTTTATTCCATTCTGAAGGTAGAAACCTAGATGGGTTTAATGGCCATAATATATATCCTTTTTACTTGATTCAAGACCCATGGCTGAACGAAAAATAAGGGTATTTCATACTCTTCAAAAAATTCAAAATCCTCTATAATTTTTCCCTCTCAGACCCTAAGCCCTCTTCTCATCGTGATGGTGTTGACCCTAAAGGTTTGCTTTCATGCCTCATTAGCTCCTACAACAATGTCTACCATGATGACCATCAAATGTATCTCAAGCCATCTCCTCTAACCCCATCACATTGCAATTTGTGTTGCAAACTCTATTGTATTCCTTGGAAAGAGCCTGAAAACATGGAACTTCCAAAGAAAATATAAAACCTCCAAGATGAAAATGAGTAGTGATTTTAGTGTGGTGCCTCTAACAACTCACTAGACACTGAAAATGAATAGTATCTCCAACTGAATTGAATAGATCACCTCTGTTAATTGAAAATGGTTGTCCCGTCATGATGAAACTATACTTGCTTCTAATGGTTTTATCTGACAAAAAATATTAAAAAGATTCATAACTACTCATCCATGAGTTCATTAATATACTACCTCCTGGAATATTTTCTATTGTCATAGAAAGTTATAGTCAACTCTTGATTTCTTGGAAATGCTTGCCATGGTACTTTTGTTCATTTCTTTGTATCACTGCCATAGCATCTTAATCATAATGTGCCACTGCTATTATGAGACTGTAACTGTACCTTATGCATTTTGAGACTGTGACTATGGTGGTTTTTCTTGTCGTGCATATCCATTATTTAATATCTTCTCATGATCTAATGCATGATGACTATGCCTTTTTCATAGCATGGGGTTCGTTGTACCATATTCCTACTCATGCATTGAGGATTGTCTTCAATAAAGGTTTCCAACATGAGAACAACTAGTCAGGGCATTTTCTTAGTTACACAACACTAACCATAACCAGACCTAGCCCCTGCTACAAATGTAGCAAATTCGGAAGATACCCCATTCTTGATACTATCCTATCTATAACTCTTCTAGATTCACTTGGCTATGATTGAAATTTCTTCTGATTGACTTAAAATATTA
This sequence comes from Sequoiadendron giganteum, assembly GCA_007115665.2. Lineage (NCBI taxonomy): Eukaryota > Viridiplantae > Streptophyta > Pinopsida > Cupressales > Cupressaceae > Sequoiadendron > Sequoiadendron giganteum. The sequence goes on from CM021102.1 coordinate 354,843,174, forward strand.
GTCTTCTAAAGATTTAATGAAAACAACCACCAAATATTTGTTTAATGAAGGTAGTTAAATTTGTATAGTGGATGAATGACTTCCTCTTAGCAGCTACATCAAGGTATATTGACTACATAGTATCAATAACAAAACTCCCCACATTTTTTGGGGAAAAGGTACTTAGAGTAGATGGGCTGCAAATGATCTTTTGTATGCCAGGCATTAGATGTTCTCTTACTAGAACCAGCCTTCTTCACCTTGTTGTCTTGCTATATCCCTAAGAACAAGGGAAAGAGCATCTTCTTGATGTAATCTATAATGTGACATTTGATCTCATGATACTATTCTCTAGCTCTTTCTTGTGGCTGATTCCCTATGTAATTGAGTTGTCTTTAAATGTAGATGACTATTTCCTATCACTTTTCTTGAAATGCCATGCAAATTCTTTATATCAATAATAACATACCATGTGAGCTAAGACTTGGATGATGTTTGTCGCTTTCAAGTGACTCTACACTCCACATTATGAGACTGATTGCTTAGTTAGTCACTATATTTTTTCATTAGAAACATGAAGCAATTATACTTCAAAACACTTTGTGTTCATTTGTAATTTTAATAGTGTACATGGATATTGAAAATGGAACCATTTAAAAAACCCTAATAATTTTCATTGTTTCTTAAGTGATATCTATGACAATCCGTAAAGAATCATCTTATACCTCCTTTAGAAGCACAAAAAGATAGCATGCTGGGCTCAACCCTTGTGGGAGCCACATTTAACCCACATGCTAAAATTTAATGAATCAAAACAGCAACATTACTTTTCTTGCATCTGTACAAGAAGCAAACAAATTAGAAAGAACAAGTATATTTTTGGATGCGTTTGATGACCTTAATGATTTTTAGAGACACATATAGCTTCTTTAATGCATATCATGATCAAATTATACATGCATAGGTAAATGATCATGTATGGTATGCAACCTTTCATTTCTTAGAGCATTGCTCTAAAACATTGCTTTGACTTAATACAGGATACAATATTATCGAGGAGCTAGGAAGACTAGGACAACTCAGGTAGCAGACAGACAAGAAGACTCGAGAGAAATAGTCATTCTCAAGCAATGACTTGTTACCCTCCCTACATGCACACTTTTCTTCTTCATTTACTTATTCATTTGCAAAATCTTCTTATGTTTCATGCATTTGTATAAATGCAATGATTTAAATTTTCATTAATCTTAAGTTATTTCATTTGTATACATGAATGCAATGTAGGAGAGATAAAAATGTACCATTTTCCTTTTAAATACCAATATGCTTTACCTAATTGAGCCATAGGTAAAAATATGGTAACAAAACCCATCAACCTCTATATTCATCTCTATCAATAAATCTTGTCTTCTACTTAAGGCATCTGCAACTCTATTTGACCTCCCACTCCTATGCTTCAAAATAAAAGTATAACTCTACAAAAATCCAACCCATTTTAAGTGCCTTTGATTTAACTTTCTTTGTCTGTTGAGATACTACAAAGCCTGGTGTTCAATATATAAAACAAATTCTTTTGGAAACAAATTGTGTCTCTGTTTCTTCAAAGCTTGAACTATAGCATAAAACTCTTGATCATAGACACAATATTTCTTCTTAGCATCATTCAATTTCTTACTAAAATAGGCAATAGGCTTACCTTCTTGACTCAAAACAACTCATATGGCAATTCCACTAGCGTCACAATCTACCTCAAAGACCTTATTGAAATTTGGAAGAGAAAAAATAGGTTTCTTTATAGCTTTCTTCTTCAACATATCAAAAATTTTGGCTGCTCCTATAGTCCACTTAAACAATTGTCTATCCTCTCTCATTGCTTTAGCTAGAGGTGCACAAATACTACTTAAATTATTAATAATTTTTTTGTAAAATCTTTCTAGACCATGAAATAATCTTACCTCTATAACACTCCTTGAGTTACGCCATTCAATGATAGCTCTCAACTTCTTTGGATCCATTTTAAGATCCTTTACTAAGTCAAAAAATCCAAAATACACCAAATCTCTCTTTACAAAACTACATTTCTTCAAATTAATCAATACCTCATCATGGTAATTTCCAATCTTGAACCTTACCAGAAATTGTTCATTTACCAAATATTTATGGTCCTTCTATAACCAAGCAATCTGGTATGGATTTAGATGCCTTTTTCTCTCCAACCGTAACTTACTAACCATCCCTTTTGAAATAAGGTTATCAATACTACCTCCATCAATAATAACATTACAAAATTTACCTTCACACTTACATCTACTGTAAAAAAAATTATTCCTTTGAGTTGGCTCTTTCTCCTCATTTAGCAAGGCTCTTCTAGTAACAAGAACCTCTCCTCTTTCTGCATCCTTAGAATGTAAAGACTCAACATCTTTGTCTACAAGTGCAACTCGTGCATTACCCTCAGGTCTTCTATTTGTCCTTCCCTGATGTTGAGGACACTCATATTCCCTATGCCCTTCTTCTCCAAACTAGAAACAGGTTCCACGAAAGCCTACTCTCCCTATTCCTCATCAAGATATTCATCTTCCTCATTGGTCTCCATTATTTTGATCACAAGGATAATAGGTGTTATATCCTTTTTGGTTCTAGTTGCTACTAGATCCTTGACCATTCTTTTTTATCTTAATTTTGACCTCCATATGACCATCCACTAGTCTATCTACCGCAACCTCCACCTCTTTTCTTTCTTTCAAATCTTCTATTAAACTTCTCTTCTACCTTCAAATAAAATTGATATGCATCTTCAATGGTAGACATTCTTACCAAACTCGGCTCTTCTTGAATGCTCAGCTTCAACCCATTTATGTAATAGGAAACTTTCTCATTGTTGGCCTTAAAATGACCTATTCTGATCAAGACTTGGTAGAATTCCTTCTATGTACTCCTTAACAAATTTTCTAGCTTGTTTTAACCCTTGCATCTTCTTCAACAAATCCAACTCATAGTCTTGAGGAATGAACTCTCTTTTCAATTTTTTCACCATCCAATCCCATCTTTCTATTTTTTTCTTTTCCTCTTGTACTTCTTTCCAATTAGACCTCTTTCCACCATATGCTAGCATGGCCTTTCAATTTGGCCTTTGCAAATTTGACCCTATCTAGGTCTTCTATTCCTCATACTCAAAATATTCTTACATGTCACAGATCCAATCAATCAGCTCCTCTCAATTTTGGTTTTCAAAAAAAATTAGAAACTTCTATCTTCATCCTCTTTCCAATCTTGGAAATGGCCTTAATTATTTTGACTTCTCCAGGATCCATTACATCTGGTGCTTCCCCTTCAAATGGCTCCTCATCTTTAGCCTCTACCTCACTTTCATCTCTTCTTCTAACATCAACTCCTCTACGTAGCTCCTCTTGTAGTGCTTGAACTTACCTCTAGAGGGCACTAAAACCCTCTTCTATTACCCCAACATTTCTTCCACCATGGTTTCTTCATGGAGGGATCTCTTCTCACAAACCCACAACCACAAGTCCTTGTGTAAAATGCCTCATGTTTAGCAATATTTTTACACACTCAAGAACTTCTACTCTGATACCATTTGATGAGGGATACACTACCCAAACCCCACAAAACACAACAATAGATACCAACACAGGAGATGCGAGATAGAAAATAGCCCACTTTCAATTATTTTTAGAAAATGAAATATATATTCAAAACTTACAATGTGACAACGTCACGGTCTTGATTCATTACAACAAAATCATTTTTGAAAGAAAAACTACTATTCAAAGCCATAATCTACACTAATAGAGCCACCTTCTATAGCCCCATCATTTCCCATTTTATTTTCCTAATAACCACTCTAGAATGTGTTGAAATGCACAAGACAACTAAGAGGGGGGTGATTCAATTGTATCTAATTACATTCACTTATGATATTAATCAATTCCACATTCACTTTAATATATTATCAAGTATAAACATGAAATGCAAAGAACAAAAATCAAATACCAAAGACAACAAATTTACATCAAAAACCCTATAAGGGAAAAACCACAGTGAGGATTAACTCACAATATAATAGTAATGCAAAACCAAATACAAAGGCTCAATACCCATAAAGGACTCACTGTCTAGATACAAGGCTCACTACCTACAAATAGGACTCACTACCCAAAAGGAGGCTAACTACCTATAGATAAAGATAGATAACAAAAAATCCACCACAATAGGTTCCACACATTTGTAGCCTTAATCAAAGAATTGCAGACACCATCAACTCATTACTTTTAGGAGTTAGACACATTAAAGTATTGTTGCCTTGATTCACTTTTGCACACTCTGCTTCTTGCACTTGTTCAAACTTGTCTTCACTCTTCTCACTTGTAATTTACTACAACTTATTCTACATTTATACCACCTTTGATCTTAGAAACTTTCTCCAAGGCCAGCTACACATTCTTCAGTTTATAAATTCGAACTAGGTTGGTGACTCAACTTTCCCATGGTGGATAAGAATGAGAGTGGATCGAATACATACTTAACCAAGACTCAAAACAAAATCTTGGATTAATCACACATTTCCTTAATTGATACATATCCTTCTTGTAACATGTAGACACCAGGTCAATCAAACCTAATGAAAACACCAATGAACTTTGAAGTACGCACATTCACAATAGTATGATAACATGTGGATCACATAGCACACTTCATTTCATACTGGAATACCTCTTAGAAGTCTTTGGAAACATTCACAGCAACTACAAAAATCTTCATATATATAACTCTTTCCATTAGTCCAACTGAATCGTGTAGACACCTATAGTAGCTCTGGAACAAGCCTTTCAGAGCACCAAACCACAAAAAAAAATTCTAGAACATAGATAACATCATTATTAACCTTCTTCCAAATCTACAAGATCAGAGAAAAATCATCAAAGGACTATAGAGCAGAAGAATTTCTCCCAATCCATAGACAAATAACTCTACCAAACCAGTTCACACACTAGTGAACACAACTTTCACTCTTCATCAACCTAGAAGCTATAACTTAGGATATATCACCCAAATATTCCCATAAACAACACAATAGATCCACACAAGCATAGGATCAACATAGAAGAAATGCGGAGCACATTTATAACACACACAACTTTGTCTTCACTTTTATTAATTTTCCCAAAAGCACTTGATAACTCATCATATCATCACACTTGCAACATCAGAAATATAGCTCCATGTACTCATAACATCTCTATAGTATGTCAACCATACATGTACCACCTTCAATCATTTGATTCCTCTCTCTACACCAACTTGAACTATGTTGACATCAATGACAACATTAATAAAAACACCACCATACTTGCAACAATCTCCCCCTTTGTCATTGATGGAAACACATGATGTGAAAAACCATCAAAGATAGCATACACACTCTCCTACTTCTTCTTCATTTTCTTTCTAGATTAGACATCCTACACAACATTTTTGCACTCACTTCTCCTTTCAAGATTCACTCTTCCTTTTAGCTTTTTGAGATATAGATAGGCTTTTTCACGTGATTCTCTCTCCCCCTTTGACATCAATGGCAAAGAAAAAATTTAAAATTATTCTTCAGCCATATGAAATTATGATCACTCCCCCTTACGAGTGCATCCGCATCTCATAATATAACAAAGATACTTTCTACTCCCGCTGAGGATTAGACCCCAATCATCAGTCTAGACAAATGATGGATCTATAGATCCACTAGACTAATGTTCCTCCATGTGCACCTAGTTCAAAGAAGGAGGGGAAATAACCCCCAACTTCTCCCTAAGATACTCAAAAGTATCCTTAGGAAGAGCCTCAGTAAATATATCTATAATTTGATCCTTTGTAGACACATATTTAGGCCTGACTTCATTCTCCAACACCTTCTCCCTTAAGAAATGATATTTGATAGATATATGCTTTACCCTCGAATTCATTACCGGATTCTTTGAAATATTTATTGCACTTGTATTATCACACAAGATAGGGATAGGCTCATCACACATCACACCTATATCTTTCAATGTTTGCTTCATCCAAAGTATCTATGTATAGTAAGTTGCTATTGCAATATACTTAGCCTCTGTAGTGGATAAAGAAATTGAATCCTATTTCTTGCTTAGCCATGAAACCATCTTCCTCCAAGAAAGAATGCACCACCACTTGTACTCTTCTGGTCATCTACACAACCAGCCCAATCTACATCAGTGTAAGAATTCAAAGTAAAATCAGTATCCTTAGGATACCACAGGCTATAATTCAGAGTGCCTTTTAGATATTTGAATATCCTCTTCATAGTTGTAACATGTGTTTCTTTAGTTTATGCTTGAAATCTCGAAACCAAACATACTACATGCATAATATCTGGTCTAGTAGTAGTAAGATATAATACTCCACCAATCATAGATTTTGTACATGCTCTAATCAACTTTAGGAGAAACATCGTAGTTACTCAACTTGCATCTAGTCACCATAGGGGTATAGAATGGTTTGGAATCATCCATTCCAAAATTCTTCAACAATTCTTTAACATACTTTGATTGTGAAATGAATATTCCCTAATCTGTTTGATTCACTTGGAGTATAAGGAAGAAGTTCAACTCACCAATCATAGACATCTCAAACTCTCTTTGCATCTCCTCTCTAAATTTCTTGCACATACCCTCATTTCCTCCAAGGATAATATCATCAACATACACAACCACTATCAACATTTTTTTTCCTTCTACTTTGAAATGGAGATAATTGTCTGCAAAGACTTTGTTGAAACTTTTTTGTGTCAAATATTTGTCCAACCTAGCATACCATGCTCTAGGAGCTTGTTTAAGTCCAAAGAGGGCCTTTTTGAATTTTTATACCATATCTAGTTTATTTGATAACTAAAATCCTTTTGGTTGCTCCATGTACACCTCTTCTTCCAATTCTCCATTCAGGAATGCAGACTTAACATCCATCAGGTATACTTTGAAATCTTTGTGAGCAGAAAAAGCCAAAAACATCTAAATGGTCTCCATTCTTGACAACAAGGGAAATTTTTCCTCAAATTCTTTTCCTTAAACTTGTGAATAACCTTTACACACAAGACTTTCTTTATTTCTTACTACTTCACCATCTTCATTCAACTTATTCTTGAACACCCATTTTTTACCAATTATATTCATGTTTACCAGTCTAGGAACCAGTTCCCATGTATGATTCTTCTCTATCTATTGCAATTCTTCTTTCACTGCTCTAACCCAATTCCTATCTTTACATGCTTCACACACTATTTTAGCTTTTATCTTAGAAATTAGACATAAATTTAGCTTGGTTGCTATCACTTTGCTTCTTGTCTTTACACCTTCACTTTTATCTCCAATTATCTATTCTTCTGGATAATTCTTCTATACATACTTTGGAGTCTTAGGAGTAGGTTTTGGAGTCTCTTCTTCAATATTTTCTTCTTCTTCCTTATCCTCTTCTTGTACTTTTCCATAGATAGGTTCATCCAATTTAGCTTCACTTATTTCCACTGGTTTGTGCATACCTTCATTAACTTTTACATTTTCACTTTCAACTATCTTTCTTAGTCTTTTATTGAAGCATCTATAAGCTTTGTTTTTAGTTGAATATCCAAGCAAAATACCTTCATCGCATCTTGCATCAAACTTTCCAAGGTTCTCATCATCTCTTTTAATATAACATCTACTTCCAAACACCTTAAAGTACTTAACAATAGGAATCTTTCCAATCCACAGTAAGGAGTCTTTGTGTCATGTAGATTGCTTCTCTCTAGTATACATCAGGTACATTCACCTCTTTCATCATAGTTATTACAACCTCTTGAATAGTTTGGTTCTTCCTCTCTACAACTCCATTTTGTTGAGGAGTTATAGGAGCAAAAAAAATGTCTCTTTATACCATGCTCTTCAAAAAATGTATTAAACTCACTGGAAGTGAATTCTCAACCTCTATTAGACCTTAAACATTTGATTCTTAGATTCACTTCATTCTCTACCCTTTCCTTGAATACTTTGAATCTATCTAGAGCTTGAGATTTCTCCCAAAGAAAAGTAACCCATGACATTCTAGAATAATCATCAATCAAAAGCATAAAATACTTGTCACCATTAAGACTTCCTATTCTTGTGGGACCATAGAGGTCTATATGAATCAATTCCATAATTTTGGTAGTTGATTGTTCTTTTCCTTTAAAACTAAATCTTGTTTGTTTTCCCAATTGACAAATTATGCAAGCACAAGTTTAAATCCTTTGCTACACTTTTGTCCAAGACTCAAAATATTATGCCTTAATCCCTTAACATAATAGACATCATTTTTATTGTGTTTTCCATTAAAACTAATTGCTCCTTTTCCAACAATCTTAGCACCAGAATCATCTCCAAACATGACTAATCCTCCATCATACTTTTCAAGTTTAGTGAACTTAATTTTATCTTTGGTTACATGATTTGAACATCCATTGTCAATTACCCAATAATCTTCATCTTGTCTAGCATGAAAGGTAGTAACCAAAGTACCTTCCATCTCATCCTTCTTTTTTTCAAAACCACATCTCCTTACACATCTTCCATGGTTAGTAGAAATAGATTTATTCTCTAAGGCTAGAAAAAAGAATCCATCTTTATCATCCTCAAGGCCATACTGATCATCAAAAATTCTAGCATCTTCTCTAACATAATACAATTTCTTGAACTTTTTTGTCCTTTTTGTATTTACTATCTTTGTTCTTTTTGTGTATGGATCTATTTGGACATCCTGAAGCATAGTGACCAATATTTCCACAACTAAATCATTTAAAAGGTAACATACCTTTGTACTTACCAGTACCTTTCAATTTCGTTGTAAATTTTGCTTCCAACTCCTTTGAACTTTCACTATCTGGATAATCTTCTCTCTTAGTGGCTTTGAAGGCAATTTCTTTTTTCTCCTTTTCTTTTCCAAAATTCCTCATCTCAAATGAAGTCAAGGTTCGAAATAGTTGTTCTTTAGTAAATTTCTTTGGATCATACACTTCCTCAATAGTTGACACCTTGTCACTATAACTCTCTAGTAGAATCATCAAAATCTTATCTATTACATCTTCATCTAACAAAGTACCACCTTGATTTTTGACTTCATTTTCTACAATATCAACCCTCTGAAAGTAGCTTGAAATTTCTTCACCTTCTTCCATTTTCAAGTTCTCATATTTGTGCTTTGTTGTTAGCTTCTTTGATAATTTCACTCTATCATTTCCTTCATAGATATATTTCAACTTTTTCCATACTTCATAAGCAATGCCTAATAAAATAAATTGTGTCCGCTTAGTCTTAGATAAAGCACTATAGATAGCACACCTTGCCTTTCCATTTTATTCATAGGAAGAAATATCATCTACAAAAGAAGGAACACTAGCTGGCTCAACATACTTAGGTTTCAAATAGTTGTTCTTTAGTGAATTTCTTTGGATCATAAACTTCCTCAATAGTTGACACCTTGTCACTATAACTCTCTAGTAGAGTCGTCAAAATATTATCTATTACATCTTCATCTAACAAAGTACCACTTTGATTTTTGACTTCATTTTCTACAATATCGACCCTCTAAAAGTAGCTTGCAATTTTTTCACCTTCTTCCATTTTCAAGTTCTCATATCTGTGCTTTGTTGTTAGCTTCTTTGATAATTTCACTCTATCATTTCCTTCATAGATATATTTCAACTTTTTCCACACTTCATAAGCATTGCCTGATAAAATAAATTGTGTGTGCTCAGTCTTATACAAAGCACTATAGATAGCATACCTTGCCTTTTCATTTTCTTCATAGGAAGAAATATCATCTGCAAAAGAAGGAACACTAGTTAGCTCAACATACTTAGGTTCCAAATAGTTGTTCTTTAGTGAATTTCTTTGCATCATACATTTCCTCAATAGTTGAGACCTTGTCACTATAACTCTCTAGTAGAGTCATCAAAATCTTATCTATTACATCTTCATCTAACAAAGTACCACCTTGATTTTTTACTTCATTTTCTACAATATCGACCCTCTAAAAGTAGCTTGCAATTTCTTCACCTTATTCCATTTTCAAGTTCTCATATTTGTGCTTTCTTGTTAGCTTCTTTGATAATTTCACTCTATCATTTCCTTCATAGATATATTTCAACTTTTTCCATACTTCATAAGCAATGCCTGATAAAATAAATTATGTGTGCTCAGTCTTAGATAAAGCACTATAGATAGCATACCTCGCCTTTTCATTTTCTTCATAGGAAGAAATATCATCTGCAAAAGAAGGAACACTAGCTGGCTCAACATACTTAGGTTCCAAATAGTTGTTCTTTAGTGAATTTCTTTGGATCATAAACTTCCTCAATAGTTGACACCTTGTCACTATAACCCTCTAGTAGAGTCATCAAAATCTTATCTATTACATCTTAATCTAAAAAAGTACCACCTTGGTTTTTTCCTTCATTTTCTACAATATCGACCCTCTGAAAGTAGCTTGCAATTTCTTCACCTTCTTCCATTTTCAAGTTCTCATATCTATGCTTTGTTGTTAGCTTCTTTGATAATTTGACTCTATCATTTCCTTCATAGATATATTTCAACTTTTTCCATACTTCATAAGCAATGCCTAATAAAATGAATTGTGTCCACTCAATCTTAGATAAAGCACTATAGATAGCATACCTTGCCTTTTCATTTTCTTCATAGTAAGAAATATCATCTGCAAAAAAGGGAACACTAGCTAGCTCAACATACTTAGGCTCCAAATAGTTGTTCTTTAGTGAATTTCTTTGGATCATACACTTCCTCAATAGTTGAGACCTTGTCACTATAACTCTCTAGTAGAGTCATCAAAATCTTATCTATTACATATTCATCTAACAAAGTGCCACCTTGGTTTTTGACTGCATTTTCTACAATATCGACCCTCTGAAAGTAGCTTGCAATTTCTTCACCTTCTTCCATTTTCAAGTTCTCGTATCTGTGATTTGTTGTTAGCTTCTTTGATAATTTGACTCTATCATTTCCTTCATAGATATATTTCAACTTTTTCCATACTTCATAAGCAATGCCTAGTAAAATAAATTGTGTTTGCTCAGTCTTAGATAAAGCACTATAGATAGCATACCTTGCCTTTTCATTTTCTTCATAGGAAGAAATATCATCTGCAAAAAAGGGAACACTAGCTGGCTCAAAATACTTTGTCTCAACAACTTTCCAAGTCTTGAAACCAAGAGAGATCAGATAACCTCTCATTTGCACTTTCCAATCACTATAGTCAGCTCCATCAAACACAAGGATTGACAACTAGTGAACCATCAGATCTACATCAAGTGGTTAAGCTCTTCTCTGAGGAACCAAAGCTCTGATACCAATTGTTGAACTGCACAACACAACTGAGAGTGGGGGGTGAATCAATTGTATCTAATTACATTCACTTATGATCTTAATCAATTCCATATTCACTTTAATCTGTTATTAAGCATAAACATAAAATGTAGATAACAGAAAGAAAATACTAAAAACACCAAATTTATGTGGAAAACCCTATAAGGGAAAACCACGGTTAGGATTAACTCACAATATAATAGTAATGCAAAATCAGATACAAAGGCTCAGTGCTAGAGGGCTCACTGGCTAGAAAGGACTCACTATTCTGATATAAGGCTCACTACCTACAAATAGGACTCACTCTCTAGAAGGAGGATCACTACCTACAGATAAAGATAAATAACAAAAAATCCACCACAATAATTTTTACACATTCACAGCCTTAATCAAAGAATTGAAGACACCATCAGCTCACTTCTTTGAGGAGTTGAACACTTTAAAGTATTGTTGCCTTGATTCAATTTCACACACTCTAATTCTCACACTTGTTTTCACTTGTCTTCACCCTTCTTACTTATAATTCACAACAACTTGTCTTTCCTTTATACCACCTTAGATCTTAGAAACATTCTCTAAGGTCGGCTACACATTCTTTATTTTACAAATTCAAACTAGTTCGGAAACTCAATATTCCTACGGTGGATAAGAATGAGAGTGGACTAAATACATACTTAACCATGATCCAAAATAACATCTTGGATCAATCACATGCTTAAAAGCATGAATTTTCCATAGTTCATTATAATCAAGTGAGTTGTTTCTAGATTAAGCTGTGTCAATTTTTGGAATCAACATTTCAAATCATAATCCATGATCCATCATCAAGATGATCCATTTTTCTCTCTTTTTTTGCTTGGTTTTCATCCTGATAATGGATCATGGAGAATGATCTGAAACGTTGATTCAAAAAATTGACACAATTTAATCCAGAAACAACTCACTTAATAATCACATGCTTCCTTAATTGATACATATCCTTCCTGTAACATGTAGAAACTAGGTTGGCCAAACCTAATGAAAACACCAATTAACTTTGAAGTAGGTGCATTTGCAAAAGGATGATAACATGTGGATCACATAAAACACTTCATTGCATATTGGAATACCTCTTAGAAGCCTTCAGAAACATCCACATCAACTGCAACAATCTTCATATACAAAACTCTTTCCATCAGTCCAACTAGACCATGCAGACACATATAGTAGCTCTAGAACAAGCCTTTTGAAACACCAAACCACAAACACTTTTGCCAAAAAATAGATAAAATCATTATTAACTTTCTTCGAGATCCACAAGATCTAAGACAAACCATCAAAGGATTGCAAAGAAAAAAAAGTTCACCCAGTCCACAAATAAAAAACTCTGCCAGACCAGTTCACACATCGGTGAACACAAATTTCACTTTTCATCAACCCAAAAGCTATAACTCGGGATATATCACCCAAAGATGCCCATAAAAAGCACTACAGATCCACACAAGCATAGGATCAACACAAAAGAAATGTAGAACATATTACCAGAGCTCATTCAAAACACACACACAACTCTGTCTTCACGGTTTATTAATTTTCTCTAAAGAAATTGATAAATCATCATATCAGCACACTTGCAACATCATAAAGATAGCTCCATGTACTCATTACATCTCTACATTATCTCAAACATACATGTACCACCTGCAATCACTTGATTCCTTTCTCTATAACAACCTAATTTGTTTTGACATCAATGACAACATTAATGACAACACCACCATACTTGCAACATAATGTTATAGAAAGTGCAACTATCCCTTTTGTTTTGGTTCTCACCATTTGATTTTTGGCCTAGGAAGAAATTTTAATGAAATTCACTTTTTAGAGGGGAAACTTCATGAGGCCGTAACTTTTGATCTAGGTGTTTGATTTTCTATAATTGCAAATTGTTGGAAAGATCTTGAAGATACCTACAATGTGAAAACCCATCGTAGGTTGGTTTGTCCACTTTTCAATCTATTTTAGGGCCTCTAAATTTTTGTATTTTAATTTGAATCTACATTGGAGAAATTTCTCGAGACAAAAACTTTAATTTGCCCCAAACCATTTAGGGTATTGAGGCAATTCTTGCATGACCAAAATTGTTTTTCAGCTCTACTCCTTTCAGTAAATTTTTAGGTCCATACGAGCCCATTTAGGCCAACTTACTAAAAATAGTAAGTGACCATTTTTTTGTTATTTTTGACTTCTGACTAGATCTTATACCACTTAAGTGCCATCATGGGACTCAAAAAAACTAAATAAAATAAAGAAAACAATTTTTTTTGGGTGATACAAGATTTACCTACACCGATGGATGCTCTTGCATCATTTGCATTCTAGGTCATTGCATTGTATTTCACCCTCTTTCTATTTCAAGTTTACATTCAGTTTGTGAAACTTGTTTGATCTTTACAACTTTGTGTCCTATTAGCAATACTATTGTGAGACATAGTTTGAGACTCATGTCATCCCATGATACACCATTCATCATGGATATTGGGTTCTCCAACTCTTTTAATAATAGTGTTGATAATCAACCCTCTATGGATCATAGTCTTCATACCTCATTTCCAATGATTTCCTTACCTAAAAATAATGTGCATGATGTTACTAAAGTCCCACAAGAAAAAATAAGAAGGATGGATGAAGAAATAAAAAAATTGTAAAACTTTGTTAACTATGAAAACATTGATAGTAGTTTCATTCCTACTTTAGATAATATGAGGAAAATGCTTTAAATTGAACTTGGATTAGAGATTGTGTGAAATCTAGCTCATATTGTTGATAAGAACATCCCTACCATGACCAGTTGTGCTCAAACTTTGGGGTATACTCAAAGTCAAGGTGGAAATTCAATTCCTCCTTCCACAACCCTTACCTCTATTCCTACATACACTAGTACTCATGTTACCACAACCATTCAACCTACTAGCAATGTTAACACTTCCTTAAGTATTTCCAATCATAATCCTTCTACCTTTGTGCATTCAAATCTCATATCTCCTCAACCATCCCCCCTCATAAATATACAATTCACTTGACATTTGCAAGCATACACCACTCCATATTATTCACCTCCATCTCACAATACCAACATTAATGATCCAAAATCTTAACACACTTTTAAAAAAAACTTCATCCCTTCAACAAAAAATCATCACCTTAAACCAAAGCAACTATGGGGAAACTTCACAATACATCTAAACCAATCCCTTATATCCTTGGAGATATTCAAAACGAAAATTCCACAAGGTATAAAGAATCTTAGGCTTGAGAAATATGGTTGGAAAGGAGATCTTGTTAGCCATGTTTCTACTTACACAACCCTTTGTAGTGACTTCATTTTTGAAAATAAACTCTTGGCTAAGATATTCCCTCAATCTTTGAAAGATACTGCTTTAGAGTGGTTTTTCTCCCTATCGAATAATTCAATTGGTTCATTCAATGAAATTATTGATGCCTTTTACAACCACTTCTAAATACACATGGGTCCCAAGATGACCCTAGCTGATCTCATGACATGTAAATAAAAGGATGATGAGAAGGTGACTAATTTCATAGCATGATATCAAATTCTTTACTCACAAATAAACATTAAGATTCTTGATGCCGACCTTGGAACAATGTTTATTTCCAATTTGCAAGATAAAATCCAAACTAAGCTTGATATGATGATGTTTTCTTCCTTCACACAATTGTGTAGAGCCCTTCATGATTATGAAAATTTGGTTAGTAGTCATGAAGTAAAAATTCCCTCTAGCCATCTTCAAAAGTCTGAACCTACAACTCAAACCAACCACCAAACTTTTAAGAAACAAAATTGAGGGCTTCCTCCAACTTATTCCCCCTCAATCCAATCAAAATTTTAACACCCAAGTGGATTCTATAAAGATGACAAAACCATATGCCTTTTCTGATAGAAATAGACAATTTACATTGCTACCTAATACCCATCATAATACCATGTTGTAGCTCTTACAGAAGAATTTGTTTTCCTTACCTCCTGTCAAAGCCCCTGATCCTACCAAACCTTTACCTACAAACTATAGACTAAATTCCTATTGCAATTTCCATCAACAAAATGGACATGATAAAAAACATTGTAAGCATCTTAAACATCTTCTGCAAGACCTTATTGATTCTAATCATATCCTAATTAGATGTGTTAATGATCAAGGTAATAAGTTTGTGGCTCCTCCTAATTAAAATTTTCAAATTTTTACCAATCCTATGGCTAGTCATAACATCTCCTTTGTCAAAGCTATAGATGATGAAAGCATGAAATATAATGAGAACAACCTTGTGGATAGTGTGATTGCATTTATTGATGCTAAACCTCATAAGAGCCTAACTAAGATGTTGCTTGATATTTCTTTCTCACAAAAAGACATACTTAAACATTCACCCAATGGTCCTCTTTACATAGATGGAAGAATCAATGACATCTACTAATAGGATATTAATTTTTCCTATCTACGTAGATAATGTGATAACTAAATGATTTCTATTTATACATGAGAATTATCAAGATATAGATAAAAAACCGAAAGAATGGATCAAAATGCATAATTGTTTTTCTTGCACTATGATTAGCTTGATAAATCTCCCACTAAAGGTTGGACTAAAAGAATTAACTCTCATTCATCATCATCCCATCATCAAACCAATTTTGTGTGAATTTATGCTATCCATGGCTTTGCTCCATGAATTGCATCCTGTCAGTTATGCATAAATGTTTAAATTTTCTATTTGGAAATGAATTTTATATAGTGAATCATAGTGGCTTTAATAATATGTCTTCCCCTAGGAATTTTTCATTGGAATTATTTTTTCCTTAGCTTATTGAACCTATTAGACCTCCTGAAGAATTATTTTTCAAATCCTATCAAAATTTTAAGGCAAAGTGCATAGCAGAAGTATCCCTTAGCAATATGCCTCAACCCATGATTGAGCCTTCTATCCTAGAAGAAACCATGATTGAACTAAAAACCCTTCTAAATATCCAAGACCAACCTATGAAAAATCCTCTACCTATTTCCTATAAGAGACCACAAAATAATCAAACCAATCCCCTTGTACCTCCTAAAGTCAAACAAGCATACAAAGCTAAAGAAAAATTTATTGAAAAAAATACTATGGTTCCTTGCATTCCTCCCATAAGGGAATAAAAGAAACCTATGGTTGATAAACCCACTTCTACACAAACACAACTTGAAAATTGAATGAAAAGGAATCGAAATGGTAGAGACTCTAGGCATAGACATCATGCTATTACTCATTCATTAAAACAAAAAGAGAAAAAGAATGACATAGAAAATAAAAATCCAAACTTGTCTCCAGCAAGGCATGATGCCTCTCCACCCTCGCTACAACATAAACAAATTTCTATGGATA
Organism: Sequoiadendron giganteum; assembly: GCA_007115665.2. Classification (NCBI taxonomy): domain Eukaryota; kingdom Viridiplantae; phylum Streptophyta; class Pinopsida; order Cupressales; family Cupressaceae; genus Sequoiadendron; species Sequoiadendron giganteum. The sequence goes on from CM021102.1 coordinate 354,859,985, forward strand.
TTGTCATTAGACCTCTCATTGTGATTAAAATGGATGATGAAATTAAAATTTCTAAGATTGATCAAGAAGTGCATAATGAGCTAAATATAATGCTTTACTCTTCTATGGGCTTAAAAGACGATCCTTCTAATAAGAGTGTTGAACTCGGTGCTTGTCCTAGTTGGGAACTTGATGTTGTCTCTTTGTCTATTTGTTTGTCTTTCTTATATACTAAACAAGATTGGGATGTGGATGACCTATTATCGGTTGACTTGCATGTACCTTACTAGTCTTTTGCTTTATTTTCTTTTGCATGTTTGTTTTTGTGATTGCATGTCCATAATGTGATCCCCTATACTATTTTGTTTGATGTATCTCTCTCTTTATGTGCAAATTCCTTTATTTGTTCCTACATTATTATCTATGTCATAAGCATCTATCTTTTCATTTATCTTGTCTTTTCCTTTTGGAGATGATGCAAGGTGTCGAGACATTTAGGTCTCTTCCATGTTGACTCGAAAGCTTTTTTTCTATTTTTTCTATGTTTCAATCTTATTTTTCTATGAGTATTTGGGGAATAATGAAATTTCTAAGATTTATAATCACATTGTAGCAAAGATATACTTACCCCAAAACCAGAGATCCCTTATGTGTTTTTGGGGGCAACCTTTTCCTCTTTTTCATGATTTAGTTTTGTTTTTGAATAAATGACTTGGCATAGGCCTTTTTGAATAAGCTCTAATGTCTTTTTCATTAGCTACTTTATAGAAAATTTCTCATAGCAATGGTGTTAGCAATTTCTTTAAAGTAGGGGCATACATCGACACTCATGTTTCTTTGTGTGATTTTCTTTCTTCTTGTGATGTTTCCTTTTCTTTGTAGTGTCATTGGGTTTTATTTCCTTCGAGAGTGTGATGTTTCTTAGCATATGAGTTTCCTCTTAGTGGCAATGCTATGCATTGCATTCCCTAAGTTGGGATTCTCTTATCTTGGACTTGTCCTCTCTTGGATACATTAGGCACGATGTTCCCTATGAAGAGACCTTACATGAACTATGCAAGATCCCTTTGAAAAAAACCTTACTTGCATTTTTGTTCATAAGTGTTTAGCATAATACAACTTATTAACCTTGTGAAGCTCAAATCCCTCCCTTCAAGTCCACCAAGCATATCACACCTTGCTTTCCAGTTGAGCCTTCCTCATGTTCATAGTGTGCTTAGCATAACATAGATTGTTAGGCTTTATGAAGCCCAAATCCTTACTGTGTGGTACCCTATCAGGTTTTTTAGGGGAATAGATCTCATATGGTAAGTACAGTCATAGCCTGTAGACCTAGCATGACTTTCTCATTAAGCCACTTACTTGGGGACTCACTGTTGAAAGTATGGATGAGTTTGGTGGTGTTGTCATTAATGTTCTAATTGATGTCAACATGGTACATTGTGATTCTAGATGGTACTTGTATATTTGAGATACTATATAAGTGTCTAGAGTACATGGAGCTATATTTATGAAGCTGCAGTTGTGTTGATGCCAAGTGCTTTTGAGAAAATTAAGAAATAATGAAGAAAATGTTGTGTGTTTTGAGTGCAATCTGCTATTGTGCTCTACATTTCTTATGTGTTGATCCTATGTCTATGCGGATATTTAGTAGTTTTCATGAACTTTAATGGATAATATATCCTTAGTTTTAGCTTCTGGATTGATGGTGAGTCAAAGATATGTTCACTAGTGTGTGACTAGTTTGGCAGAACTATTTATCTATGGACTAGGAGAAATGTTTTTTCTCTCTAGTCTTTCAGTGTTTTGTTTCAAATCTTGTGGATTTGGAAGAAGGTTAATCCTAATGTTCTCTATGTTTTGGAAAATGTGCTTGTGGTTTAGTGCTCTGGAAGGCTTGTTCCAAAAATATTGTGTGTTACTCCTTGGTCCAGTTGGACTGATTGAAGAATGTTCTATGCATGAAGATTGTCATAGTCACTATGAATGTACCTAAAGGTTTGTAAGAGATGTTAAAATTTCTGATGAAGCATTTTGGGTGATCCATGTGTGATAATCTTGTTGGATATGCACATAGTTCAAAGATCATTGGTGTTTTCATTAGGTTTGGTCGACCTGGTGTTTACACATTACAATAAGATTTGCATCAAATTAAGGAAGCATTTGATTGATCCAAGATATTATTTGGTTCCTAATTAAATGTGTAATTGGTCCTCTCTCATTCTTATCCACTATGGGAATGTTGAGTAGTCAGCCTAATTTGAATTGCAAAAATGAAGAATGTATAGTTGAACTTAGAGAATATTTATAGGGTTAATGATGGTATAAAAGCAAGTCAAGATGTGGTGAATTATAAGAAAAACAAGTGAAGTTTGTGAAACGCAGAGTGTGTTAGATAAAATCAAGGAAAAAATACTTTTATGTGCTAGATTCTTAAAAGAAGTGAGTTGATGGTGTCTGCAATCCTTAAATCAAGCTATGAATGTGTGGAACCTATTGTGGTGGATCTTTATTTATCTTTTCTTTATCTTTAGGTAGTGATCCTCCTTCTAGAAATTGAGTCCTATTGTAGGTAGTGAGCCTTTGTATATGGGTAGTGATTCCTCTAGCAGTGATCCTTTGTATTTGGTATTGCATTATTACTATATTGTCAGTTAATCCTCACCATGGTTTTTCTCTCATTGGGTTTTCCACTTAAATCTGGTGTCTCTGGTGTTTTCTTTTTATTATTTGCATTTCATGTTTACACTTAATAATAGAATGAGTTAAATTGGAAATTATTAAGGTTAAAAATAAAGTAATTTGGTTCAACTGATTCACCCCCCCCCTCTTAGTTGTCTTATGCATTTCAACACTCACCTAGTGGATGGATTGATGTTCCATTAGCCTAGAGTGAGTGTGTGTGCATTTTTTGCATAGTGGACATCAATTTTTTCTTGCAAACATGTTTTGAAAAATAGTCAAGACGTTTTCCACATTGTGTTGGATAGTCTAAGCTTGATCCACCCACTTTCCCTGGACAAATAGGTGAGGCATGTTCCACATCACGTTGAACAATCGAAGCTTGATCCACCTCCCTTTTCTTTTAGGTCTTTGATATTGTATGATTGAGTATCTTTGTCATTGATGCATACATAAGAGACTTGAATGTCTACGTTAGTGTGATTTTACACTTGTGCTCATCATCTCACTAAACTAGGGGCTAAATGTAGTGTAGGAAAAAGTATCCCTTTCTCACACTTAATTTGGGAATTAATATTAATTAAAATGAACTAAATTATGCATTAATTTAGTGTTGTGATATGTATTTTACTTATTCACATTAATTTTAAGACCCTAAAATAGACTTAATTGTGCCTTATTTTGGTGTTGTAAGATGTACCTTTACACTTTAACACTTATCTAGGGCTTCATTAATTAATTGAGATTAATTTTCCTTAATGGTGCAAAGAGGTATGTCAAACCATTCATAACTACAATTAGGTGGGGATCAACCAGCCTCCAAAACAAAATCCAAAGATCTCTTCAAACTTCACCTTTCAAGCATGCTTTCCCTAGTACCATGTACAACCCGGTTCAAGGGCGTTTTCAACCAAAAGTCCCAAAAAAATTCACAAGAAAATGGATGATTTAGATACCCTTTTCAGGGTTATACAACATATGTAAAACTTAACACCAACTCCTTTGGACCAGTGTGGAGATTCAATAAGATACCCCCTATCCTAGGCTAATAACTTAGCCTCTTTTCCAAAGAGAGTGATCTCTAAACATTAGCAAACAATTTGAAATTTTGGATCAGCAATTCAAATGCCTCAAAATAACAGAAACCACCCTTACTTCCTACATCCAGACACCTCTTTATACTGATCCTAGAAACCCTCTTTCTATATGCATAAAACAAGGGTTTTATTGGAATTCACACTTCCAAAGATTTCCAAATACCACTGCCCAAAACATGTCACAATACATCTGAAAAAACTCAAATGACCCTCACAAGACCCTTAGCTTCATTGGCTTTTAAAATCACTACTTAGGTTTCTCATTTGCATGACAAAATCGTCACTGCCTAGCCTAATGCATTATTCCACCGACCAATCCCATGCTTCCCCAGACTCCCAGATGCATTTTAAATCTACCCTAACATAATACACACCAATACACAAAGTTATAGTTCCATTACAGTGGATGGATTGGTTAATCCTTCATGCTATTACCCTCAAAACCCTTGACACAGGAAAATAGGGTAGTCCTTGTATTTTACAGATTTCTCTCACAAAATAATGAATTAAACCCTCAAGACAAACAAAATAAACACATAACACATTTACTTACAAACAATAGTAATTTTTAGACCATATTAAGCATGTCCAGACTCGTACAAGTCTGGAAAAGAAGAGAAACATAAAAATATGAGAATTAATAGAGCTTTTTTTATTGATTTCCTCTTTCCAATCTTCTAGCCAACCTTACTTACATGTTTCCATGCCTCTTTAAAGACTTCCCCACTTAAAACCAATGACCAACTGCCTCTCAACTAAATCTTAAACTCCTAATGATTGTTTCTTTACAAATTTGTTTCATTTATGCAACTCACAAATTTGGCACTTTCAAGTGTTTGGCTCTGTGTTGCTTCCTAATACCCTAGACTCTCCTAAATGGCCTCCTAGACATCTTAATCATTAATTATGGTCCATTTAGACCTTATTGGACTCAAAACATGACCTTATGCATGAAAATAAACCTTAATCTACCTAAATACCCATTGTCATCATTGACAATCTCTTAACATGTTTAACATCATTTACATTATGGACCAATGAGACACCAAAGCTACCATTTACATAAAGCATGGACTTTTTAGACCTTATTCAATGCATGAAAACCCAAATCCTAAATTTTCCTCCTTAAGGCCATGATGTGACCTATCTTGTTGAATGGTGCTCCTGCACCACTTATTTGTCCCCGTTAATTCAAATCCAAGCTTAATTAATCATATTTTCCAAAGAGGAAAACCCAACATTCATCAATGTCATAACATAACACTTCTCATTGAGCAATGTGTGTCCTAGGTAAGTGACCTAGGACCCATTCACCCATGGGTGAATGTGTCCTCACTTAGGCCTAAGACCTAAATTTAAATTATGTTTTTGGCAGTATTTTAATAATTTCAAATCCATATTCACATGTTGGCTTGTATTATTTTTCATTTTGGGAAATTAATGTTACATACCTATAAATATAAGGTTATTTCACTGTGTTTCATCTAATTTTTCAAGTGTTCAATTGCAAGAGCTAAAGTGAGATTTCAAGAGCATTTCAAGGCATTCAAGAGAATATTTAATGAAGAATTATCATAGAAATAAAGATCCAATTATCATGTCAAATTATTCTTGCATCATGTATCTTATTTGAGCTAATATGTTGATGTATTGTTCATGATCCGTTCAAGCATTCAAGGCATTGTTTAAAATCAAGTTTGAAGATCAAGATTGACATCCATTAAAGCTATTTCATGCTAGTTGTAAATTTATATTCCAAGGTTCATTCAAGGGTTTAGTGAGTTGTGATATTGCTTTATTCATTCATTATTCCTTCATGTTCCATTGTTTCATTTCAAGGTTTAACTACCAAAACAGGGTTTGACCAAGACAAACCCCCATTCACTATAAACACATTTTTTTCCATCTTGATTTGCGTTTGCAGATTTAGGTGGAAGATATCTTGAAGATCTCTTGAAGATATCATAGAAACTTAGTTACAAAATTTATTTCTAGCACTCCAAACCTAAAACGTAGGAAAATTGAGAGTTTCAAATCTATTGTAGAGGCTCTCAAAAGCTACTAAAAACCCCTAAACCATGACCCATTCACCCTTGGATGAATGAGTCTCAGGTCAACTTTAGAAAAGCACTTTTGGTGAATAGCACATACCTACCTTCTTCTCTCAGATCCATAATTTGATTTTTGGTTCCATCAGTATTGAGCTTAACATATTAGGTGCACTTTCTACATTGAATTTTGGAGTTTATTTTCTATTTTTAATCTTTCTCCCCAAAGTGTTGTTTAATTTGAACCCCCATCCTTGCAAAAAATTTAATCAGTAGATTCACACTTTGACTTGATCTACCTCAATTTTGTTAGTCATTTCATGGTGTGGATCTCATTTCGTAATGAAGTGAAGAAGAATAGGTCTATAATTGAGTTATCAATCCTATTTTGGTAACACACCCTATATATTTTTTGGATTTATAAATAAGCTCTCATGACCTTATCATATTGTAGTTATCATTTTTTTCTACCTTAAATAAATGTCTCACAAAAGGTTGTTTGGAAATTAATTTAAGGTGGGGGCATACATTCTATTATTTTCTTCACATTTTTCACACATGTTGAAATTAGTGATGCATTGGCTTGGCATTTTTAATTATTTTTGTACCATCGTATAAGAGTTATTGGGAATATAATTCTTGGTATGGTTGATATAGGTACACAACTAGTGAAAATAAGTCCTCACTATCCCCTATGTGTTTCTCATTTTCAACTCTTTTAGAAGGTTGACCTAGTGAATAATTGACTTCACTATCTTGTGATTCCTTGGTTCATGGTTCATCTAGCAAATATTAGACGTTGTCAGCTTGTGAGTCATTGATACCTTGGGTATGGATCCTAGTGAGATTTTTGTGGAGCTTACTAGTTTCTAATTATCATACACATCTTTTTGCATGTTTGAATTTGCATTATTTTTTAATTGTTATGTTATCCATTTTATGTGTTATGTCATTATCATGTATATTTTGTGTTTTCATGATGCATTTCATGCATGTGTTCCTTTGTCCTTATGTGTTCTTTCCATAGGATTTTGAATCTTGGGGGCTTTTGTGCTTCCCCTAGATTCATTTTTATCTTATCCTTTTCATATTTGGATAATTGAACCCATATTAACATATTCTTCCTTTAGTGTGAGTTTTATCATAGGTTCATACTCTTTCTAAAGTGGGGACTAAATGTAGCATTTTAAATTGTTACCCTTGACAATTTCCCACTAGATATTTTCCTCCCCCTAAGTGCTTGTTGTTGGATGTTGTGGTCGAGTTGCTGATATGTGGTTGTCATTGATGTCAACACTATTAGCATTAATGTCTTTAAGACTATATATGTCAAGGATATTGAGAAAATTGTAATAAAATATGTTATAGGTTATCTATGAAGCAATGAAGATCAGTATGGTAGAAAGTCCAATATGTTGATAGTGAGATGTTTTGGATTAAAGGGTTAGTTTTCAAGCCTATATAGTTTCTACTCCAAAAGTTTCAGAGGTATGCATGAATATTTGAGCAAGTTAGAATTTTTTGTGTTCTGACAGCTATTTTGTTACTACAAATGGTGTTCATTGAAGAAGATAACGCGTATCTGATAATCTAAGTTGTTGTGTATGTTACTGTGGTGTTCATGGGCATTTCTAGATCATGTTATATCTGTGTTGCACATATGCATTGATCATTGTGCTCACGATCTGATATTTTCTCTTGCACGTTCATGTGTTTCATGTTCATGATCGACAAGGTGTTTGAAGCATGTTGTGGATATTCGAGGAAGAATATTTGAAGGTTTTTTGTGTTTGAGAACATTATTTTGGATCTCTACTATGTTGTGGTTGGCCTTGGTTGATGCACATTGATAATCTTTATTGTTTTGGGATGAAAATTTGCATTCATTCTATTATTTTGTTGAAGCCGACATGAAGCAATGTAATTTCTTGTTGCAGATAGATATAAGCGATTGTTTCTTCATTTTAGATGTATGTGATGTCTGAAGTGTGTGAATGCTATGTGTGAAAAATGTTCAGATCATTCAAAGGAAGAGAAGAGTGTGAAGAAGATTGAAAGAAAGTGAAGAAGTGTTCATGTGCTTAACCGAAACTGTACTCAGACATTAGCAGATGCTACTTTTTCAGTTCAAATTCTTCAGATGGATTTAATCTGAATGTTTTATGTAAGATAGTGAGCCTTCCTTGGAGCAATGAGCTCCAAGAAGTGTGCTTGAATGCATGTGCATTCATCGTATATTCTTCTTATACTTTTAATAGGGTATAACTTGTGGTTAACCTCCATCATGGTTTTTCCCCTAACAGGGTTTCCACATAAAAATCTTGGTGTTATGTGTGTTTCTAATGTGTTGTTGATTCATGTTTTCAATGTTATTAATCAGATCTAAGAATAAAGGTTAATAAGTTTAATAAGTTTGAAATTTTGTGACAACTGATTCACCCCCCCCTCTCAGTTGTCTACCCTTGTGTTGCCAACAATTGGTATCAGAGTAGGTTCCTTGGAAGAAGTTTAAAAGATTGAGGTGATCTGGGATGGTGACATACAAGAAGGATAGTCTGATATTTTATGGAGAAAATTATTCTCTATGGAAGACTCGAATGGAGTGTCAGCTGAGATGCATTGGTGAATCTTATTGGAATATTACAAGCAATAGGTATGTTATTCCTCAAAATGGTCCTACTGCTACTACTAAGATTAGGGATGTTGAATATAACATTAGGGCTAAGGAATCATTGTTGAGTGCTTTGAATGAGTCTAAGATGATGAATGTTGTAGAGCTGAGGACTGCTTATGAGATCTGGAAAAAGTTGGAAACTTTATATGAAGGTGATGCTAATGTGAATATGGCTAAGCTACAAAGTTTGAAAGGAAAATATGAACTATTGAAAATGGGTAATGATGAGAATGTTACTAATTTCATGCAAAGAGTGAATGAACTTGTGTGTGGTATCAGATGTGCTAGTGGATAGGTGGATGAATCAGAGATTGTTGTTAAAGTGCTTAGATCCTTGCCTGATATATATAAAATCAAAGCTATAACCAGTGAGGAGCTCTAACCTATGACAAATATAACTAGAGATATGTTGATTGGTAAACTTACTGCTTTTGAGTTGAGTGAATTCGGTGATGCCCCTCTGAAGACAAAGGGAATGTAAGTGAAGATGAGTTTGTATTTATTACTATCAAGGAAAATAATCCTATGTCTATTGAATCTACTAGTTGTACAAATGTGGAGAAATCCCTAGCTGCTCAAGTTGAAGAAAATGATAAATGGGTAACTGCCAGTGGATGTTCACATCGCATGAAAGGCGATAAAAGTAATTTTGTAAGCCTAGAGAAGTATGATGGTGGTTTTGTAAGATTTGGTGATAACAATGGTGGTATAATCCATTGTAGAGGATGTATTTCTTTTGATGGTAAGCATAATACTGATGATGTTCTTTATGTTGAAGGTGTGAAGCATAATCTGCTGAGTGTTGGATAAATGGTTGATAAGGGATGCAATATTCAATTTAAAGATAGAAAGTGTAGCATATTAGGAAGTTCTAGAAATGTGATTGCTTCAAGTACTAAAACAAAAGGTAACATATTTCATCTGAATGTTGCTAGTAGAAGTTGTCTGATTGCTCAAGTTGATGAAAGTTGGTTGTGGCATAGAAGAATGTGTCATGTAAACTTTGACAATATTATCAAGATAATTTCCTCACAGGCTGTGAGAGATCTTCCCAAGTTGGTGAATCCTACTAATACCATATGCAAGGAATGTCAGTTAGGAAAACAAACTAGAATTTTATTTCAGAGAAAACAACATTGTTCAAATGAATTTTTGGAGCTTGTGTATATTGACTTGTGTGGTCCTACTAGAATCAGAAGTCTACAAGGTTACAGGTACTTCATGTTGCTTATTGATGATTACTCTAGGATGATGTGGGTTACTTTCTTAAGGAAGAAATCTGAAGCTCTAAAAAAATTCAAGATCTTTAAGGCTATGGTTGAGACAGAGACATGTCTGAAGATTAAGTGTCTGAGATCAGATAGAGGTGGTGAATGTACTTCTAGTGAGTTTAATTCTTCTTGTGAAGAACATGTGATAAAGAGACAATTATCTGCACCATGGACCCCTCAGCAAAACGGAATTATGGAAAGGAAGAATAGGACAATTCAAGATGCTTCTAGAACTATGGTCTTGGAAGAAAATGTCCCTCATATCCATTGGAGAGAAGCTATGAGTATTGTTGTTTATATCCTTAATCGGGTACAAATCAAAGGTAATACTGGTAAGACTCCTTTTGAGCTATGATTTGGTCATAAGCCTACTGTTAGATACTTCAAAATCTTTGGGAGTAAATGCTATATTAGCAAAGAACGATATAGGAAAGTTTGATGCTAGAAGTGATGAAGGAATCTTTCTTGGTTATTCTACTAAGAGTAAAGCCTATCGGTGCTACAACAAGAGATTGAAGAAAATGGTTGAAAGTGGAAATGTTAAGGTTGATGAAGACATTGATAGACCCTCCAGAACCTACGGATATGATTCTGATGATCAGAATGATAGTATAAAAAAGATTCATACTTCAAATCAAGTTTAGATCATTCCCATGAATCAAGAAGATCAAGGAGAGACTAGTGAAAGTACAAAAGAGAGATCACAAGAGCCTAAAATTCAAGAACACTCTAAGACTCCAAGGTATGTGAGATTAAATCATTCAAAAAATTAGATTATAGGAGATAAGAAAAAAGGTGTCTAGACTAGGAGAAGAATTGTAGAAGAATACTATTTAATTTCAAAGGTTGAGCCAAGCAAAGTTAATGAAGCATGCAAAGATGAAAATTGGATTGAAGCAATGAAAGAAGAACTACAAAAAATTCAGAAGAATAATAAATGGATTCTTGTTCCTAGACCTAAAGACAAAAATTTAATTGGAATTAAATGGGTCTTTAGAAACAAATTGAATGAACAAGGTGAAGTTATAAAAAAAAAGCGACACTGGTATGCAAAGGATACTCTCAAATGGAAGGAATTGACTTTGAAGAAACTTTTGATCCTGTTGTTAGAATTAAAGTTGTGAGACTATTTCTTGCTTATGCTACTTACAAAAACTATAAATTTTATGGGATTGATGTCAAGTCATCATTTATAAATGGTGAATTTGAGGAAGAGGTGTATATTGAGCAACCTAATAGATTTCAATTGATTGATCAGGGAGATATGGTTTGTCATTTGAAGAAAGCATTGTATGGACTCAAGCAAGCCCCTTGAGCTTGGTATGCTAGATTGGATAAGTATTTGTTGAAGCTTGGATTTAACAAAGGTACTGTTGATAGTAATCTATATTTCAAGATTGATAATGATAAAGATTTGTTTGTGTAAGTCTTTATCGATGATATCATTTTTGGAGGAGATGATGGTTTGTCCATGAAGTTTGCTAATGAGATGCAGAATGAGTTTGAGATGTCAATGATTAGAGAGTTGAAATTATTTTTGGGATTGAAAATTACTCAGTTAGATAAAGGGATCTTTATATCTTAGTCCAAATATGTGAGAGAACTGCTAAAGAAGTTTGGTATGGAAGATTCAAATCTAGTCGGTACACCCATGATGACTGAATGTAAGTTGACACAAGATGATGATTCTCCCAAGGAAAATCAGACTAGATACAGATCAATGATTGTTGGATTACTTTATTTGATTCAAACTAGACCTAATATCATGAATGTTATATGCATTGTGGCTAGATTTCAAGCTGATCCTAAGGGATCTCATGTGACTATTGTGAAGAAAATTTTCAGATACTTGAAGGGAACAGTTGATTTTGGCCTATGGTATCCTAAAGATGATGATATTACTTTAAATGCCTTTACTAATGTTGATTGGGAAAGAGATGTGAATGACATAAAAGTAAGAGTGGTGGCACATTTTTCTTGGGAAAGAAACTAATTTCATGGTTAAGCAAAAAGTAGAATGTTGTTTCTTTGTCTACTAGAGAGGCATAATATATTGTTGTTGCTAAAAATTGTACTCAAGTATTGTGAATGAGGAAAATGTTGAAAGATATTAGAGTTGTGTATGATGAACCCATTGCCATATTTTATGATAACTCAAGTGCTATAAACATTTCTAAGAATCTGGTGCTGCATTCAAAGACCAAGCATATATCTATCAAGTACCACTTTTTGAGAGATAAGGTGAGTGGTAAGGAAGTCAGACTAGAGTATGTGCCTACTAAGGAATAGATTGTAAACATCCTTACTAAGCCTTTCACGAAGGATACTTTTGAGTATCTCAAAGGGAAGTTAGGGGCGATTACCCAACCTAATCAGAACTAAGATGCATAGTCTTTGCATCAGTCTGTGCATTCATAGGACCATATCTTGATTTAGATTGATGTTGTGGTGGTTGCTACTCAGGGGGAGTAGTCAAATGATTCAAATATGTGTTTTAGAGCTTGTGTACCTTTTCCATTGATTTCAAAGGGGTCGAAGATTAATGTGAAAAACTCTTGGAGAACTAAGGGAGAGAAGAGCAATGTGTAAAGGGGAGATTGTTTAAAGAAGAGTTAGTTGTGTTGTTTGTGTGTTTTTTCACATCATGTATTGCCATCAATGCTAAAGGGGGATATTGTTGGATTTTGTGGTTGATTTTTTAATATGTGGTTGTCATTGATGTCAAAACTATTAGAATTAATGTCTTTAAGACTATATATGTCAAGGATATTGAGAAAATTGTAATAAAATATGTTACAGGTTGTCTATGAAGTAGTGAAGATCAGTATGGTAGAAAGTTTAGTATGTTGATAGTGAGATGTTTTGGATTAAAGGGTTTGTTTTCAAGCCTATCTAATTTCTACTCTGAAATTTTCAAAGGTGCACATGAAGATTTCAACAAGTTTTAAGTTTTTGTGTTCTGACAGCTATTTTGTTATTGCAAATGGTGTTCATGGAAGAAGATAATGTGTATCTAATAATTTAAGTTGTTACATATGTTACTGTGGTGTTCATGGATGTTTCTAGATCATGTTCTATCTATGTTACATGTTTGCATTGATCATTGTGCTCATGACCCAAGATTTTCTCTTGCATGTTCATGTTTTTCACGTTCATAGCCGACAAGGTGTTTGAAGCATGTTGTGGATCTTCAAGGAAGAATCTTTGAAGGTTTTTTGTGTTTGAGAACAATATTTTGGATCTCTACTATGTTGTGGTTGACCTTGGTTGATGCGCATTGATAATATTTATTGTTTTGGGCCGATAGTTTGCATTCATTCTATTATTTTGTTGAAGTCGATATGAAGCAATGTAATTTCTTGTTGCGTATATTCAAGTGATTGTTTCTTCATTTGAGGTGTATTTGATGTGCAAAGTGTTTGATTGCTATGTGTGAAAAAAATTTAGATCATTCGAAGGCAGAGTAGAGTGTGAAGAAGAGTGAAAGAAAGTGAAGAAGTGTTGATGTGCTTAACTAGAACTAAACTCAAGCATTAGAAAATGCTACTTTCTCAGTTCAAATTCTTCAAATGGATTTAATTTGAATTTTTTCTATAAGACGGTGAGTCTTCCTTTGAGTAGTAAGCTCTAGGCAGTGTTCCTAAATGCATGTGCATTCCTCATATATTATTCTTATACTTTTAACAGGGTATAACTTGTGGATTAACCTCCATCATGGTTTTTCCCCTAACGGGGTTTCCACACAAAAATCTTGGTGTTATGTGTGTTTTTGATGTGTTGTTGATTCATGCTTTCACTATTATTAATTAGATATAAGAATAAAGGTTAAATTTTTTGAAAAGTTTGAAATGTTTTGATAGCTGATTTAGCCCCCCTCTCAGTTGTCTACCCTTGTGTTGCCAACACTTGTACCTATGTATGAACCTAATTTCCTCATCAATTATTTAATGGAACATTTTTGAACATTTATTATAAAACTAAATGTGAAAGATCAAAGTATGAATTTAATATTTTATCCCTGACACTTTGCATCACAAAAAGGTGGGATCTAGTGTACCGCGCATTACACCCTAGACTACTTAAGTTGGCCCCAAATTTGAATATGTTACTTTTTAGAATTTATTATTTGAAATTCAAATTCTAATTGTTGGCTATTGGGATTTTTTTTTTGAGAAATTAGAAGAATTACGCACAAATACATAATATTTTAACATTTTAATTATGAAGGAAATCATGAGAAAAGCTATTGAGGAAAGTACTTAAAAAATAAATTCAAGAGTAGTTAAGAGAACAAATTTTAGAATTATTGTAAGGTTTCATCATTCAAGCATCATTTCAAATATTATGTAAGTTTAGGTCATGTTTTCAATGATTTTATTTTGAGAAATAACACTTGTAGTTATTCCAATCAAATCAAGAAAAAAAAAAATTAGTCCTTGAAGGTGATGAGCATGACTTCAATCCATCATGGAGATCATATCTTAGCAATGAGTTGTAGAAAATTGTCAATTCATCATTCATTTATTATTTATCCTCTATCTCTCTAAAGAATACACTCTCTTTCATCATAAGTTTCCATTATGGAGGTAGAAATACCAACATGGGGTTTGATTGAGTCAATCCAATAAATGGAAAAAACATTTTCCTCCTTTCATGTGTGCAGGGTGCAAATCTAAAGATGAATTGGAGAGAATTGAAGGCTATTTGTTCAACAAACCTTCAAGTTGTCATGTCACCTAAACTATATTTTCTCAATTAAAGATGAATATTTTACAACAATATTCAGAAGATGGGAAGTACATACTAGGCACCTAAGGACTACCGAAGCACTTTTTAGAATTAGGTTTTTAGTCTAGGGCACCCTTTCACCCTAGAATAACAAAATTGAATCCAAATTTGTGACATGTATCTCTATGTTTTCCCTCCTCATTTTTGGATCTGAAATTTGTTTTTATTTACTCAATTATTCATAGTTCATAAAAAAATGCTACATTTTCATAGTTTTATACTTACATCATTGCATTACATCAAATTCAACCTCATAAAATTAAAAAAAGGAATTCATATCAAAGGCTATATTAACTCACCTTTTAGGTTGTTAGTTAATTGTCATACCATTATGAGACCTAGATTCCTCAATGTTTATTACTAGAAAAAAATGGTCCTAGTGATCTAGAAGTTAGGCCTATGATCCCATTTTCCAATAAAGCTATAAATATCTAGTTCATGTGAACTTGTTCATGACACATAGAAAAAGTGCATAGGCTCACAAAACATAGAAAAATGGGGGTTTATTACAAATTTTCCATAAATAGAAAGAGGATAAGTGGGGTGTGATGAACCTACATTCTTCTATTTCATTCATGAAATGAGATCTGCCAAGATAGAATTAAATTTCAACCCTTATGTGAGTCAATTCTATGGAAGATCTAGCAATTTCCTTTATGTGTGTGTGGAGAAGGGGTAAAGTTCAAACAACACTTTTGGGAGATGAAACTAAAATAGTAAATGACCTAAAATCTATAACCTAAGAATTGATTCATGTAGATGAGACATAGCTCTAATAGAAATAGTAAATTTATGGAAAGTTGAATGAGTGGAAGACAATTAAAACTGTTGAAGTGGGCAACCAAGGTCTTCAATCTACAACACCAAATAACCTCCACAAGAAATAAAGAGAAGAAACAATGGAAGATGTTATTCATCCAAAAAAGAATTGAAATATGATTAAATTCTTACAAGATGAAAAATATTCTAGAGATGCCTTGCTTATAAAGGCAAGGTGACAGATAGGATTAGACAAGATCATGATAAGTGTCTTAATCCTATCACGTGAGACAACTAACTCATAACTACATAGGATTTAATCTAAAGTATAGATAACACAACTAAGAATTCTAGAAGAAAGATTAAATCCTAAGTAAACTTAACATGTTAACTAAGTCCACTAAGTCCCTAGTAAAGAATTAACTAGGTACACGACATTCTTCACTCCAAGAAAAACTTGTCTAAAAATCGGTTGCTAAGTTTCTAGAAATGGTGAATGGGTCCTAAGACAATTTTTTGGAACTAAATATTTGGGAGCCTCTAAATATAGATCTAAGATGCAATTTCACACTGGTTTCACTTGAAAATGACAAAAAAATAAATCCAAAATATGAGTTTTCATGATTTTGACAACTTTTCTTGCAACTTTGACAACTTTTGTAGCTTTTTAAATTTTGCACTTTAGAGATCTCAACTCTTCAATTCTTCTTTAACCTAGGACCTACAACACAAAAACAAGAGGGAAAAATTCTTTGCTTTTGGTGAATGGGGTTTTTCCTTGGTCAAACCCCATTTTGGTAATTAAACTAGGAATGAAAATAATGAAACATGAAAGGAATGATGAATGAATGATTTCTATGTTGCAACTCACCAAACCCTTGATTTGAAACCCTTTGAAAGACTGCAACTTAGTAGATCTTGCTTGAAATGGCTTGATTATTGATGTGATCTTGATTTGACAACTTCAATCTAGATTTGAAACTTGAAACCTACATCACAATGTTAGCTCCAAAAACATTCATGATTGCAAAAGACTTTGACATGATGTTTGAGATCTTGATTTCTGCAATAAATCACTAATAAACATGCTCTTGAATTCCTTTGGTCATAATAGTAGATCTTGTGAAATCTCTCTTAAATCTAGGATTTGAAATGATAAAAAGACCTTTCTTTTACAGACAATTTTCTAATTTCCCAATATAGACATGGAAAATGTACCGACACGCTTGATCCTGATTTACTAAGATCATTTTCATCTTGAATCATGCTCTTAGCTTATCAACACTTTTCATCTCTTAATTAAATTAACCATTATTTATTTAATTAAGTCTTTCTCCTATGTTGATTAAATTAATTAATTTAATCTAATTAACCTTATATCTCTATTTATTTAAATAATTCATTTTATTTAAATCAAGTCTCTAAAGTCTTCTTATTAAATTGAATAAATTAATAAGACCTTTCTTTAATAGACAATTTTCTAATTTCCCAATGTAGACATGAAAAATGTATCGACACGCTTGATCCTGATTTACTAACATCATTTTCGTCTTGAATCATACTCTCAGCTTATCAACACTTTTCATCTCTTAATTAAATTAATCATTATTTATTTAATCAAGTCTTTCTCCTCTGTTGATTAAATTAATTAATTTAATCTAATTAACCTTATATATCTGTGTATTTAAATAATTCATTTTATTTAAATCAAGTCTCTAAAGTCTTCTTATTAAATTGAATAAATTAAACCTTATTTAATTTAATCTAACATTATTCCCTTTAGTTAAATAAATCAAATCATTTATTTAATTAAATCTTTCTTCTCAATTCTTGATTTAAATTAACTCATAAATTCAAGTCAAAATTGTCACATTTCCTAATCTCCCATTAAATTAACTAACCTTTGGTTAATTTAATCTTAATCATGTCACATCCTCTAGAGAATGCAACTTGCACAATAAATCAATTATTTTGATTTATTTAATTGCCTTTTTTCTCTCAACATGGAATAAAAGGGGAATATTCCCTCAAATTTGAATTCAAATTCAAGTGGGCTTGGTCCATCCAACAAGGCATTTAAGACCTCTTACATGTCCTTTGCATTGAGCCAAGTGACATTAACTCCATTTCTTTCCCCCTCCAACATGTCACATTCAATTTTCAAATTTGAATCTCATAGCATTTATCATGCACATTGACCAAAATGTGCTCATTTCTCCTCCAATCACATGTGGACAAATGGCCTCTTCTCATTGATTGGTTTTTTATCCCACATTCATCCAAATCCCTCATTCTTCCAATTTGAAAATCTATAAATGAGAGACTCTTCCTCTGATTCTATCATCCACAATTTGAGTAAACTTATTATACTCAAATCCATCTTCAAGCATAGCCATTTTCATCTCTCTATATCAAGTTCTTAGCTAGATTATGCAAGAATTCAAACAAAGTGGATCAATCATCATCAAGCTTATAAAGGATTTGGGAAAGGGTTGATTTCAACACACCAATTGGCACCAATTCCCCCATGGGATCAAGAGTTTGCATGCTTAATTACGATTGTTGTAGCTTTTCATGTTTTATTTCTTATTTTTCCTATTTTAAGTTATGTAAATGGATTTCATGGGGAATCCTTGTTTTCACTTGCATTTGATCTGACATTGTGATTGTTTCTCATGTTTGTGCAAGTAAAAAACCAAGGTTCAAATTTTGGCACTAGAAGGAGGTAAAATCTCAAGTTCTAGTCACGTTTTTTTGAAAAATTATGTGCTTTTCTATTTTTTTTGCAGGATGTAGAAAACTACGTCTCACACAGTCTCGCGACGCTATATTGCATCACATTCAGAGATGCAGTGCCATATTGCACCACATTCAGAGACGCAACACTATATAGAACTGCTCAAAAATTCCAAACTCCATCGCACCTGTATCCCGCCTAAGAATTTTGAATTTTTAAACTTTGCCACTCTCCAAACTGCGCCGCATGCTGAAATTGTGTCGCATTTGCACTCTCTATTTTTTGCAGAGCGTCACTTTTAGATTGGGTGCGGTGCTATATTACGCTGCTGAATTTCTAAATTGGGCCACTGAATTTCCAAACTGTGCCGCAATTTCTAACTGCATCGCACCTGCAGATTTCTTATTTTTTTTAACATTTTTTGTGATGCAGGAACTTCCCGAGGTCATAACTTTTGACTCGGATGTGGGTTTTGGCTGAAATTTTATAGGCGGTTTCGTTATGAGGTGGCATGTGGTTTGGAAATCATCTTAGATGGGTTGGTGGCCAATTTGCCACATTTTCGAGGCTTCAAACTTTCATCTTGGCCCT
Organism: Sequoiadendron giganteum; assembly: GCA_007115665.2. Taxonomy (NCBI): domain Eukaryota; kingdom Viridiplantae; phylum Streptophyta; class Pinopsida; order Cupressales; family Cupressaceae; genus Sequoiadendron; species Sequoiadendron giganteum. Next base: position 354,878,611 of record CM021102.1, read on the forward strand.
CAAAATGACAATTTAGTGTTTTTTCCTAGTTTTTTAAAAGTTGTTTTGGTTAATAACTCAAAGTTCATATTTCAAATTTAGGATGTTAGTTGGAAATTCATCCTATCTTAGTTTTAGAAAAAAATTGGAAAAAAATAGGACTCTCAAATTCATGCATGCAAAATTACAAAAAATGGAAAAATCTAATAATTCTTGAAATCTGCCAAAAAAGGAAATTTCTTGATCAAAAGTGAAGGAAGGAAAACGAAGGCTAGGGGTTCTTTATGATGTTATCATCTCATTGTATCAAGTGTTTTTAAACAATTTGGGAGAACTTACAATCCCTTTCTAAGGATTTGTTTACTTTATGCTTTAGGAAACACTAAATTTCATTTGGGTCCTAAAAAGAACATTGCAAATTCTTTCAATCTTTTCTTGCAAACAAAGGGCTTTAAAAGAAATTTAGAACAACTTACTAGATTTGGTTTAAGGTTTAACAATTAAACAAGGAAAATCACACATTTGATTTGGTGCTTTGCAGAATTCATCATGGAGTACATTACGGTGGATGGGCGCTTCACTAAAGTCTATGGCTACCACTTTGCTCTTCTCAACCATTTCCAACACAAGGTAAGGGTCTCTATCCCCTATTATCTTTTCTACTCCTTGAAGAAAAGCTTGGAGGACAACAAGAAAAACCCTAAAAGATTTCCCATTCTACACACTAGGTTAATTAGGCTGATTGTTGAACATCTCCATGTGCTCGCTCCTGCTATCTTGGAAACCAACCCTGACTCTAAGAGTGATGATACTGAGCCTAGTGACTCAGACTATTTTCCTAACTCTAGCTCAGTTAGAAAATTCCATAGCTTGCATGTTGGCCCTTCCAGGGATTCTAGTAAAACTCACATTGAGCTTGAGCCTGACAGTCCTTCCCTTAAGATCATCCCTGTTGACAAGAAAACCCAGGCCAAAAGCCTTGTTTCCTACTCCGAAGAGTCCTTTGAGTCGGAGGAGTCTGAGACCAACAAATCTGAGTGTTGTGCTGACCCTCTGTCGGACATACATATTAATGATAATTCCCCTGTTAACACTGGAAAAGAGCCCTCTCTGGATTACCTCAACCTTGCCAAAACCAATTCTGAGTCCCACTCTAAACTCTTGGGTTGGACTTTCTCTGAAATTAATGAGCTGAAAATTAAAAATTGGGCATTGCAAAGTAAGATTGATGAAATGGGTGCTAAGATTGCTGAGATGCAAAAGAAAGAAGCGGTTCACAGTAACAGAAAGATTGACGGTGAAGCTAAGAACTTAAGGAATACCATCAAAACTGTCGTCGAGCAAAATAATCGTAGAGCAAGACATAATGCTATAATCATTAATGCGATGACTAAGAAGCTTGATAAAGCCTAGCAGGGGTCTTTGGTGGTTGATCTGGAGGATACCGAGTATAAAATCCAGGATACGGAAGCTAGCATTTCCAGAAGAACCATAGCCAATCTGGAGTGCAAGGCCCCCCTTACTCCGAAAATGATTCAAACTTTTAAAAAGGGGGTTAAAGATATGCAAGATATGGAGGCAGAGACGGAGTCTGTCCTTAGGACTCTAAATTAATGGTTGGGGTTTTCTTTGTACTTTCTCTATTGGACCTTCTTTCTTGACCTTTCTGGTCCTTTTTGGTTGGTTGTTGCTGGTCTTCTCTTGGGCAGCTATTTTTTTTGGTGGAACTCTAGTGTCCTCTTTGTTGTTTTGTAAACTTTGTGGTTTCGGGTCCCTGTAAAACCCGTTTTACCCTTTTATCAAAAATATCATCAAAAGGACATATGTGCTTATCTCATGCCTCATGGCGATCTTGAGAATCAAAATCTCTTTTTGTGATCTTAAGTTGAGTAAAACAATTACCTCCACATTTCATTTTGGGTGTAAAATTGAACCAATCTTGCGAGTGTGAGTGTGGTATATTGCGAGTGTTCTCCCTTTGTTTTTCAACAAAGGTCGATTGAACTATAGGATATGCTTGCTCGCTTTTGTTTATCTTAGAGGGTCTGCCTTGTGGGAAAAAGTAATCAGCCAAGGGAACGACCCAACTGGGAACACGCTAAATCCAAGTGACTTCCAACCGGTATATTAGTATGGATTCTCGAGGAAAGTTTGAGAATCACGAGGATTGTTCCGACGAGAAGGGTAACAATGTTCTCTCATTGCATGGATGGTCCCCCATGAATGAAATGCCCACATTAAAACCCCTTGTTTAGCAAAGGCCAAAATCCTAATCTATTTGTTGGTGCAAGGTCATGTCCTTTGAAGCCGCCCCACATATACATGCGATTTTGTTGTAGAGATGAAAAGTATGCCATGGGAGATTCATGGGTACTGATGCTTGGCTGACCTGAGAAGTGAGTGCACTGTAAGGGGGAGCCTATGTGGTCAAGCATCTAATCATCCACACTGAATATGTGCAGATGGATTTATCCAAGTGTTATCCCAACAAATATTGTCTCTTCATCCTAGGATTGTACATATTCTTGGAATTGAAAACACTTTGCTTTGATCAAAAAAATTCACAAATATCTTCAAATTTCAAACCCTTTAGGAGGTGCAAATACCTTTGACCAAATCAAAGTGTTGTTGCTTTCCCTAGGGATTTTATCCTTAGAGGTCTCTAAGCATTTGGATTTACATCATAATTTACTCATACTAAAGTCAACCTAAGAAACTATGCTCTTGAAACCTTGATTTTCACATAATGGACCTTGTGGAATGAAAAGGAATTGAGACATAGACATTCAGTTTGAAAAGAATAATCAAGAAAGTGTTTGTGGTAAAAAGAACCAAATCTAAGCAAGATAATAACCAATTGAATCAAACACACCTAGCCAAACTATCCTCTTGTGTACGAGTTTTCTCTAGGATAACACAACTTCCTAGAGTCTACAAGTGCATTATCACTTTATTTGACTTAACACACCTAGTCAAATTATCAATCAAAATAAAATCAAACCAAGTCCTAAAGTATAGCATTGATCCAAAGTTCCTAAAAGTTTAAACAACCATATCATTCACCCCTTTCATCCTTCATCTCATCATTAGTCCTAAACCCCTCAGAGGTCAACAAGGTCAAAACACAAGAGGAGAATGGAATATAAACTTGATTCATACATCATGAGTAATCCAAGTCAACCAAACTATCAGGGCCTTACAATGCCAATTAATTTTTAAAACTTGCATTTGTACAATCCATACATGGGATCATTATCTCCTACAAACCTCAATGGTACAACAAATGTGAGTTTTCCCAATCTAAATTTTGGAACACCTTTCCCTTTGGTAGATTTAAATCAAATTCAAAACTTACAAATCTATCAACCAAACAATCAAGGCATGAGCCTTCCAAGTAATACTCCAATCATAAAGAAAAACATCATATCAAATCCTCCCTTTTTTCCATCAATATCACAACAATAGATGAAAACCATCCAAGAAAACCCAATAATCAACACCATTCCCAATCCACCGCCACCATCGCCAAAACACAACATGGAAAATTCATTCTCCGCTGTGTTGCAAGCTACTCGACAAGGTGCCTATCAAAAAGCACTCCAAAACCAACAAGTTGCATAGCTAGCTTCTCAGCAAGCACAAGTGCAATTAGCCGCCCAACAAGATGCACAAGCTACACAAGCCGCACAAGATGCGCAAGCAGTGCAAGCATACCAACAAGCACAGGATCAAGCTCAAGCCCAACACCAAGCTCGACAAGCGTGAGCAAAAAATCAAGAACAATTGCAAGCAATCCATTGACAAGTGTATCAACAAGTAGCACAACAATATCATCTCACTTTCACCCATGATTTTATCATTCTTAATAAATCAATCATCACCTTCATCCTTTGGTGAAGCAGTCGGAAGCAAGTCTAGCAGGTTCCAAAGTGAACACCTAATCGTCAAAGTCTCAAATCTAAGTCGGTAAGCAAGAAAGTTGATCAGCTCGGAGTATCAATAGCTTATCATCCAATCAATCTCACCAAAACCCTAATCACAACATGTCCTAGGATGTATCCTTCCCACGATGGACATAAGCATCAGGTATCTCGTAGTAGTTTAGCCTTGGCTGGCAGTATGAAGAACATTAGCTTGTTTGTTTACTTTTTCTTTGGTCTTTGTGACTTATCTTATTTTGCGCTCATTCCAAGGACCTCTCGATGATTCCTAAATAAAACAGGTTTAGAGAGAAAGGAATGGGGAAACGATCATTATCTTTTTATCTGTTGTGATTGTTGGATACTCTTATAAAATAACTTGGCGAATACTTTATTTGTTAGGTCTATCCTAGCAAAAAAAATTTATGTCAAGTGTGAACAAGAATAATCCTATCTAATTATTAAGTCAAAGTCCATCACATTAGATACAACGCCATCCTTGTCCTTTATACCTTGATGCATCGTACCTATGTGTGTTATCAAACATAAAGTAATTGGTCCTTTGAAAATCCCAACTCCTGGTAAGCAATACATCATCATCATCATCAATGTTAATAATGTGAACTTGTGTGGATCCTCCTTTCATCATCTTATTATTCTTATTCTTCTATCTTTACTAACATTTCTATCTAAATTAGTTATGATATCTCAAAATATACATAAGGCTACCCATAGCTGATGATTGTCTATACATCATCAGAATTGTCTACATCAAATATCTGATCTTTCTAAAGAATTACCTTTCATCCTCTAATCAATAGAACCACTCCTCTCACATTTTATCGCGATCTCGATCAAAAAATCAAAAATTTCCGCTTGATCTCTTGAGGGGGCAATATACGAGCATAATCCTTCTCGCTGGGGCAATAGTGGGGCATCTAAAAAATAAAGAAATTTTGAACTTTGATGATAGCAGTTTATTCTTTGAATCAATGCAACAAGTACATTGCTTCAAAGAGGGGCAAAATGTAGACATGGAAAATGTATCAACACGCTTGATCCTGAATTACTAACATCATTTTCGTCTTGAATCATACTCTCAGCTTATCAACACTTTTCATCTCTTAATTAAATTAATCATTATTTATTTAATCAAGTCTTTCTCTTCTGCTGATTAAATTAATTAATTTAATCTAATTAACCTTATATCTCTGTTTATTTAAATAATTCATTTTATTTAAATCAAGTCTCTAAAGTCTTCTTATTAAATTGAATAAATTAAACCTTATTTAATTTAATCTAACATTATTCCCTTTAGTTAAATAAATCAAATCATTTATTTAATTAAATCTTTCTTCTCAATTCTTGATTTAAATTAACTCATAAATTCAAGTCAAAATTGTCACATTTCCTAATCTCCCATTAAATTAACTAACCTTTGGTTAATTTAATCTTAATCATGTCACATCCTCTAGAGAATGCAACTTGCACAATAAATCAATTATTTTGATTTATTTAATTGCCTATTTTCTCTCAACATGGAATAAAAGGGGAATATTCCCTCAAATTTGAATTCAAATTCAAGTGGGCTTGGTCCTTCCAACAAGGCATTTAAGACCTCTTACATGTCCTTTGCATTGAGCCAAGTGACATTAACTCCATTTCTTTCCCCCTCCAACATGTCACATTCAAATTTCAAATTTGAATCTCATAGCATTTATCATGCACATTAACCAAAATGTGTTCATTCCTCCTCCAATCACATGTGGACAAGTTGTCTCTTCTCATTGGTTGGTATTTTATCTCACATTCATCCAAATCCCTCATTCTTCCAATTTGGAAATCTATAAATGAGAGACTCTTCCTTTGATTCTATCATCCACAATTTGAGTAAACTTATTATACTCAAATCCATCTTCAAGCATAGCCATTTTCATCTCTCTATATCAAGTTCTTAGCTAGGTTATGCAAAAATTCAACCAAAGTGGATCAATCGTCATCAAGCTTACAAAGGAGTTGGGAAAGGGCTGATTTCGAAACACCAATTGACACCAATTCCCCCATGGGATCAAGAGTTTGCATGCTTAATTAGGATTGTTGTAGCTTTTCTTGTTTTTTTTTTTCCTATTTTAAGTTTTGTAAATGGATTTCATGGGGAATCCTTGTTTTCACTTGCATTTGATCTAACATTGTGATTGTTTCTCATGTTTGTGTAGGTACAAAACCAGGGTTCACACCCAAAAGCCAAACATCAGAAGCCAAAATTTGAATAAGAATTTGGGATCATTAAAATACTACCAAAAACATATTTAAAATTTTAATTTTCCTCTTAAAGAGGGCCCATTTGCCCATGGATGAATGGATCCTGACTTAAGTTATCACAATTTTTGAATTTTGAGGTGTTAATAATGTTAAATGTATTAATTAAATCACACTTCCACACTCATAAATTGCAATTATTTACAATTGTAAATACAATTTTTGGCCAATTATAGGCTTAATTAAGTCTAATTTAAATTAGGGGACCCAATCATAGTGTGAAATGTAAAAGATCACATTTTTCTACACTACATTTAGCACCCACTTTAGTGATAGGATGAACTTGCACTCAAACTCACACTAAAGTAGACAAACAAGCATCAAGAGGGGTCCAAGTCTACAAATTTTGATGGGATAGGATGATAAAGATCAAGGAGGTTGTGCAAGGCCCTAGGATCTAAGATCCCATGGAAAACCAACATAAGCACAATGGGACACATAGAAGATGTATGATATGAAGAAGCAAGACAAGATACACAAGCATACAATGTCAGAGACTTAAAGAAAGAAAGAAAAAGAAAAGAAAAAAGGGGTGGATCAAGTCTCGAATATTTTTCCAACTCGATGTAGAGCAAGCCTTAGTTGTTTTTCCAAAAAAATTACAAGTGAAACACGTTGTCCACTATGCAAACAAACATGCGCTCAAATGAGGTAGTGAAATTTGTTATCCACTAGGTGAGCCCCAAAGAGGTGGTTGATGGGAAATTCATGCCAGGTCTATAGGCTCCCATACATCAAACATACCAAAGTTATACATCATGATAACTTTGATAAGGCATCATAGAAATGGTCACAATGATAGCAAGATATGTTATGCTAGGAAATCATGAAAAAGGATCTACTAGCAAGCAAGTTGTGTTATTCTTGGTGGCCTTGATAAAAGCTATACATGCAATGAGATAGGATATTCAAAGAGGTTTTTCGTAGTTCATGAAAGGTCTCACCTTAGGGAACATTATACCTAATGTATTCAAGAGAGGACTAGTCAAGGATAAAAGATTCAGAACTTATGGAATGTAATCCATAGCATTACCACTAAGAGGAATATCATATGCAAAGAAAGATCAAAATATATAAGGATATCAAACCCAATGACACGAACAAGAAGACACATCATGTGAACTAAGAAGAACACACTTTTGAATAAAAATTTCATACTGCTAAGAGATGTATACTATCATCACTAAGAAGGGAATGAAAATAATGAATGGGGGATGATATACCCTCACTTAAAATGTCAACATACTTACAAGTTGGTATTTGAAGTAGAAAGAAAGGAAGAGGAGATCCTTGGAAAGAATTCAAACCTTTGAAAATTAGTTATCCTTGCCCCCCAGTCATAGAGAGAAATCCAACCACCAAGAACTATCGTGTTGCTACCAAGATAAATATGGTTGCACCTAATATTGCACCACCATGAATGGAAATGAGTAGGAAACATAAAACTAAAAATGTCACATAGTGATGAGCAATGTGTTAGGATGAAAATCATTATCAATTAGAGGAAATAGGTGCATCAATAGAAGGAAGAGCACCAAAATCCTTAAGATGATGAATTTTATCACTTAAAGCCTCACATTCACTAGTAGAATGATGATGAACTCTATGATATGCAGAAAATGAACTTTTATTGTAAAATTTCCTTCATTTTCATCGATGGATAGATATCAAGTAGGCTTAGAGAAGCCTTAACAAGGTACTCTCTTGATCAGTAGTAGAAGATATTCTTTTCTTTTGTAACAAATTTATTTCTTGCTTAGTACAAGGTGGCATACATACACAAGACTCTTTAGATTGTGAGATTTTGTACTCTCCCATAAAGGAGGGTGTAAAATCTAATGAACCCCAATCATTACTAAGACATGTTGTTGAAGATGTCCTAGGAGTATTTTATGTGATGACATCAATATCAATTGAAGGTTTCTTTGTTTATTTTGTTTCTTTTGAGGGACAATAACCAAGCCCACTAGTTGTTTCCATCAGTTTAGGATGTACTAGGGATAAAGTTGGTTTAGAATCTTTTGTAATAGTGTTGGTATTAAGTGAAGGATATTTTCATGCTTTTTTTCTTTTGAGGGACAATAACAAAGACCAATAGTGGTTTCTTGCATGTTAGGCTTGTTCGAACACAACAATCTACTAAGAGGGGGGGTGAATCAGCAGATGTCAATATTTTAACCCTTTAACCTTTAAAGAAAACTGACTTCTTAAAAACTTAGTGTGTAGATTGAAACATCAAATATAGAAATGTAAACAAGAACACAATCTAACACTCCATAACATAAGATATATGTGGAAAACTCAAGATGGGAAAAACCATAGTGAGAAAATGATATTAGAAGCTACTATCCTATTCCAACCTCACAAAGAAACCTTATGTTACAACTTTTAATGGCACCAAACCTAAGGAGACACGAATACCCTATTTTGAGATTCTACTTAGTTATCTAATGGCACCGACCAATCAAATTTACAACATGTAAGGATTATCACAATTTTTTCATCAAGAACACATATCAATGTTACAGCTTACTCTGCAACTGTTCAAATTTTCTATTGCTACCACAACTCTATTCTCTACTCTACACCCCTCTATTCTATTCTTCTCCTTTTTTATCTTAGTGAATTCTTTATCCACCTCATTGAGATCAGATTTCTCATTGTAAAATGCACTCTTCCACTCCTTAAATGCTCACACTATTATATCTCAATCAACCTTATTCTAATCATCTGTTTTGTATTATTACACACCATTAGTGATTGCCTTGGGATTCTCTATCACATACATATCTTCTTCACTACCATACCTATGCATTGAGCCACACAACATTGAATTTTGTTACAAAGAATTTTCCCTCATTTTCTCTCTATTAAAACCTAGGATCAGATATGCATGTAATTTGTTCTTTGTTTATTCAATCTAATTGTTACCTTAATCTCCATCACGATCTATGCCACCGATTTCCAAATCAAATCTATAATCATATTAATTTTTGGTGCAATTTAACTAGCTAACTTCGAGCAAAGAGGGTTTCTAGCTTGAAACCTCATTCACACATACCAAATCATTGTATTTCTTCATATTTAAATCTAATTCACCAATCCTCTCTCTTCGCGTCATGATCCTACGATCATCATTCATTACCTTACCATTAAACCTTGACCATTGGATTATTGGCTAGTTTAAAACATCATCATAGAATTCCATCATAGCACCCACATACATTGGGTCCCACAAAAATATGCATCACATGTCTGCTTCCTTGTGAAATCTAATAATGGGCCCATTGAACCTTAGTGGGCTGGCAGGTTATCGCCACCTATCACTTCAACTAGTGCCATTCAACTCACAAAAATGATGTGAGACTTTTATTTGCTCAATTTCCTTACGTTGCCTATCCATATGATATTGTGTACCTTTCCTTTCTTCCTCACTATCCAGTTCCACCATCTACATCAACGATTGTAAACCATCCACTGTGGATTAATCTCCACCATTCCCCGCTACCCCAGGGGACTTAGCCTGGACCCACCATAGACTCAACAAGCTAGAGGGGAGGGTGTTAGATCTTGCTACCTCAACAAACATCATCAATCTCATTGAAAGGAAATATTTGTAAGGGACTTAGGAATATTGAACACAACAAATATTTGCTTAACTGGTAATTTCTAAGAAAGGGGTCAGTAACCCTCACAACACCATAAGCTTAAGTAATAAATTGAGCTACCTACAACCTAGTATAGCTTGTCAATAATGAAATAGGACTATTTGTGCTCATGAATTCAAACCCTTAGGGTTTATCTGTAAAACCCTAATTTATCCAAAGAGCATAATTAACTCGATTTTGATCAAGCCTTGTATCCTTTGGACCTATATCACATATTTTTTAGAATCTCTTAGAAAACCCATTTCAAATCTAGCCTTTGATTTCTCTCCAAATGCATGAAAGAATACTCTACAATTTCATGACAATAATGCATGACAACATTTGCAACATTCTAAGCAACTTTTTGTAAATCTACCCCACATCTTCCACAACCAAATTCACACTATGTCATGTCTCCCCTTAGACATCAATGACATAAATTCCTTGCCAAGATCAGTTCCATCTCACTCTTGAACCCCTTTTGACAACAATGACAACATTATGCTAATAGTCTCCCCCTTTTCATTGATGGAAAAACTAAATGTTCATCCTAAATTTAAGGTTTGATACCAATTGCAAATAGTAACATTAGTGTTCTTGTACCAATTGAACCATTTACATAGCAATTCACTCCCCCTTTGACATCAATGGAAAATGAAAGAATCCCCTTGAAAAACATACTCCCCCTTTGACAAAGTGGGGAATCCTTGAATCTACAACCATCAAGTCATTAGAAATTTGTAAAATTAGTTTATCTGACTTGATCTATTTCTCCATTTCTAGGAATAAATAAAGTACTAGTGAAGCTCCCCCTAGATTCATGCCCTATCACTAATATTTAATAATATGACATGGGAGAAATCACTCCCAATTTCTACCTCAAATATTCAAATTGTTCCTTGGGAAGAGGCTTGGTAAATATTCTAGCTAATTGTTCTTTTGTTGGAACATACTCCATACTGACCTTCTTATCTTTAACTTCTCTTTGATGAAGTGATAGTTTATGGATATGTGCTTTGTTCTAGAGTGCATCATTGAATTCTTTGATATGTCTACGACACTTTAATCATCACAAAGAATAGAAATAGGTTCTTGTACTCGACCTTTATGTCGTTAAGTGTCTACTTCATCCATAGGAATTGAGTGCAAAATGCTATTGTTGCTACATATTTTGCTTCTATTGTGAAAATGTTGGTGTAAATAGGTTTTTACCTTTTACACATTATATTAAGTTTAACTTAGGACATATATATTTAATATTTTCTAATATTTGTCTTGGGTAGTTTCACCCATGATTCAATGTCGGTGAGTTTGTTCACTGCCTTTCTTGCCTATTTAATAGGATTCTCTATACATGATTATTCATATAATCTTGGCTTTTAATTAAGCTTATCACATATTTGGTGATTATTATTTTCTCGGCTAAGAAGGTTGAGTTGCAAGTTGCTCCTGGGTGATTTGGAGCTTTGCTCCAACATGGTATTAGATCAGACCTCCTACCCTTCCTTCCATTGAGGATTTTTTGCCTGTTGGTGAGCTTGAGAGCTGAGGTCACTCGTGTTTTGGTAGACCTCTATGTGATTAGCCTCCACCTTTATCGATTTTTCTATTTTTGCAACAAAAAAATTCAAAAAAATATTTTTGTGATTTGATTGTTAAAATTTGGGGCAAATTTATATTTTATTGTTTCGGGCAAAAAATTTCTATGGCATATTCTATAGGATTTGTTTTTTTGTAGGGAATATTCCTTGGCCTCATTGTAATACAAAGTTTTGTTGGTAGTCAGATATGGTATCGCCTCCTAAATCACTATTTTGTTGGCTTTGATCTCCCAATCTGTGGCGGTCACCTCATAGTCTAGATCGGTGCATCCAATTACCAGTACTGATGGCAATTAGATTGGCATTTAAATGGTCATTGTATTTTGTCAGCTAGGGTACGAGTCTTCTTGGCTTGAAAGGATTCTCCACTTGGCTATCATAGTCACTAATCTTTCAAGTACTATTCTGGTCAAATTCATATCCTCCATTGGCATTCAATAGGTTGGAAGGTACCATATTTATGTAGTTCAAGCAATTTGCAACAATCTGGTACACCTCACATTGATGGTCATCTCTAGTCAAATCCATGACACTGTCTATACAGATGACAATTTGCACTGAGTGGAACGATGGGCATACATCCTTGCTGCTAATGGTTTGTCAGTGTTGTACGTGTACAATACTTCGTGCATGCCTAGCGATACAGCCTATTAAATCAATCAAATCAAGTTCTCAACATGTGTAGTATTTAGGGTTAGAAAAAAAATATTAAAGCAGGTCATTATTAAAATTTAAAATTTATTAGTATGTGTTTTTAGAATTTAAGTTAGAAGTTTAACTATGGAAATACATAAATTAGTATAAAAAAAATTATTTTATTTTTTTTAAAATTATTTTAAAATTACTTTATAAAAAATTAATTTTTGAAAGAGTTATTTGATTTATTTTTAGAATAATTTAAGTTATTTTATTTGTATTTATCAAATGTTTAATATGAAATTTACAAATATATTTTTTAGGGTTAGTATTTAGGGTTAGAAAAAGAATATTAAAGTAGGTCACTATTAAAATTTAAAATTCATTAGTATGTGTTTTTAGAATAATTTAAATACATCTTTTAATAGTAAAAAAATAATTTGTGAAAGAGTTATTTGATTTATTTTTAGAATAATTTTAGTTATTTTATTTGTATTTACCAAATGTTTAATATGAAATTTACAAATATATTTTATATAATATTTTAATCATATTATACTATAATAAAATATTTTAATAATTAGTTTTAAATCCACAGCATACAAGATCCTCTTCAGCATATTTCTCCAACCTCGTCATTGTCCTAGTTCATTATTGGTCATTTGTATTGGTATTTGCATGGTACATAGAGATAATACTTTTGCCGACAGTGGACCCTTCACTCTGTTCAGTTTGACATCGACATATTATCAACCATAGGATTTGTGGTATGAAGGTTTATTTCTCATCACACGGTTTGTTACAAGGCTATTAACTACAGATTTTTTTTAAAGTTTATAAATATTAAACTTTGGCTTTAATATTTTAAAGTTTGACCTGTATTCTGCATTGTTTCAAATGTTTCTATTAAAAACTTTGTATAGATAGCCGACGGGTTTATGCATAAGAGGCCCTCCTTTTATTTTTACATCTGATTGCCCATGGTCATATGAACGACTATGTGCTTAGTGTTAGGTGCTGAAAATTTGCATCTAATTAGTCTTTGAGATTTTGTATTTACCCCCCAAGTGCCTTTTATAAGGCCTTTTTTTCATTTTTTCATAACTTTTGCAAACGAAGGCTATTTTTTAGAAACGAGATATCGTTGGGAAGTTGATTTCGTCCTCTATACAAATTTGAGGTTATTTTTCATCAGGGAGGTAGATGTAAAAATTCATCAATGCATGCACTATTTTCTTGTTTGTGTGCATTAGGTTTGCATTATTTTATCTCTGCACTTCAGTTCAGTTTCATATCATCTTTCAATCGGTTGTTGCTTCATAGATTCTACAGATGTGCTAGTTTGTGATTTTTCTAGTTTTCCTTGGCATTGGGTCTATTATTTCTTTATCATGATTCCGACTTGAGTCCTTGAGTGACTCTAATATGGTTTCTAGCAAAGAGAAATATCTTTCCTTGTCAAATTAAGGATTCTAGTGTTACTCCATAGTGTACTTCCAATGCTTCTTCTTGCAATAGGTTATCTCATTATGGGGGGGTTGTATGATCTCTTTTATGGATATAGATTGATTTGATTTCTGATGGATATCATTATTGTGGGTGTTGCCACAATAATGGGTTACACTTTTTGGGACATCCTGATTTTTGCTGAAATCACACATTTTTAGAAAATATAATGATTTAAGCCTTACAAAGGTTCCATTTGTAGGGTTTTAATTGAAGAAGGTTTGATCAAACCCACTTATATCAAACCCCCTTGGATAGAAATCCGCTAGTTTTAAACCATACCTATAATGGAGTCTCCCCCACACCTATCAAAATACTGATAAAAAACCACTTTCGATTTACCTTTTAGGGGATCAAATTAATTTATTTAACATTATTTTTCTGTAAACATGTAGTCCTTATAATAAGCTTCCCATAAAGTATAATTTTAAATATATTTAATTTGATTATTATAGTTATTTTTTATTTCTTGTGAATGTAGGTTTTTCAATGAACATCAAGGTCTTTATTTCACACATACGGAAAAATAGGAAAATAGAGAAAAAAAATTCTTAAAAATGCATGTACACTAGCTATTGATGTCCTTATTCCAACAAAAAAAGAATAAGTTAATTCAAATGAGTACAAAAAAAGTTATGTAGCTGAAAGTATAATATATCCAAATTATAATTACTTTGAATTAGAAAATTAATTAAAAAATATATATGCAACAAAAAATTATGAAAAAATATCCATCCACTAGATAATGGTGTGAAACACTATATTTAAAAAATAGAATTGTATGCTTTCTATAAAAAAAAGTTATGCAGCTGAAAGTAAGCATCAATTTTTGAAAATGATGTTTAGTAAAAAAAATAAGTTAATAAAAACTACGTAAAATAATTCACAATTTATTTTTTAATTTAAAAAATATATATAATTAGATTCTCAACACAAAATATCGTAAATCACTAGTTTGCTTCATCTTCAAATTCTTAATGGTTTAGCTTCTATAGGCATACGAAAGTGAAGATCTGGTGAAAAATGTTGATTTCAATGTCAAGTTTGGCTAAAAAGTGTAACCCATTATTGTGGGATCAACCTTGTATTTTATTTCTCTTTTGGGGAGGATTTTTGTCCCACTGGGTTTTCTCCTTTTCTACTGTTGTGAGAGATTTCATTTGCATTTGTACATGAGTACCTAATATGACAATGTAGACGGGATTCATATTTACATTTCATCTTGCATAATAATCTCCTTAAGTTTGCACTTAAAGGGGGGTGTTGGTGTAAATAGGTTTTTACCTTTTACACATTGTCTTAAGTTTAACTTAGGACATATATATTTAATATTTTCTAATATTGTCTCGGGTAGTTTCACCTGTGATTCAATGTTGGTGAGTCTGTTCACCACCTTTCTTGCCTATTTAATAGGCTTCTATGTACATGATTATTCATATAATCTTGGATTTTAATAAATCTTCTCACATATTTGGTGATTATTATTTTATCGGCTAAGAAAGTTGAGTTGCAGGTTGCTCTTGGGTGATTTGGAGCTTTGCTCCAACAAAAAAGAGTGGCAAATTATTGTTTTTTGCTCATTCAGGAAACCAATTTGTTGCCCAAGAAGAATGCTCCACCATTGATGTTTTTCCTATCATCTACACTTCTTGCCCAATCTACATCTACGTAGGCTACTAAGTTAAAAATTTTGCTCTTGGGTACCATAGTCCATAATCAACAATGCTTTTGATATACCTTAGAATCCTTTTCACTGTATTGACATGATATTCCTTTGGTGCAGCCTAAAATCTTGCTACCATACACACTGCTTGCATTATATCTGATCTTGATACAATTAGGTATAGTAAACTTCCAATCATTGACCTATACACCATCTGATTTGCATTTAGTGATTCATATGATTTTCTTAACTTATAGCCAGTTGCCATGCGGGTACTAACTAGTCTACTATCCTCCATACCAAATTTCTTAAGCATTTCCTTAGCATATTTGATTTGAGGTATAAATATCCCATTATTAGTTTGTACAATTTGTAAACCAAAGAAAAATGACAATTCCCCTAACATTGACATCTCAAATTCATCTTGCATATGTGTAAAAAATATTTTACACATCTTATCATTGCTACCTTCAAATATGATGTCATCTACATATACAAAAATAATTATCATGTGCTCACCTTTTGATTTGAAGTACAAATTACTATCTACACATCCCTTTTTGAATCTTTATTGTTGCAAGTACTGGTCTAACCTAGAAGAGGGTGATCGCACAATACTGGTTTACAATTTTTGGGCAAATTGGACACCAAACTGATTTTTTTTAACTAAATCTTCACTTTCAGGCTCCTATATCGGCTAAACCGTGAGAAATTTGAAGATGATGAAAACTAGTGATTTGTGACATTTTTTCTATAGATTCTAAATATATTTTTTTCATTTTTTTTTGGAATCAAATTGCACTTATTTTTCCATCTCCTTCGAAAACTAGTTTTTTTTTTAAATAGCATTTTTAAGGAGTGACACTCACCGTATACAACATAATTTTTTTTGTATGAAAGATAAAATTCTTTTTTTTTTAATTTAGATTTTTAACTACGATATCTAGCACTTTCATTTGGTTTTATAGTGTTTTATTGAATATTTTTTCCTCAATCAAGTTTCGAAGCCAAACCAATTAAAATTCAGACATAGGCGGACTGTATAGAACATAATTTTTTTTGTATGTATCAAAATTAAAAAAAAAATTTAATGGATCAAGGACATCAATACCTAGCTCGAACATATTTTTCAAAATTTTATTTTAATAATCTTCTATTTTTCCACATGTGCAGAACAGAGAGCTTGATTTTCGGTTAAAAACCTATGTTTAATAAAACTAAAAAAACATATACATAATAAAACCAAAACATATTAAAATTATATTCATTGGATAGCTCGTTCTGAGGACTACCATAATCATTTGAAATAAATTTTAAATGAATTCATTTGATCCCCCAAAAGGTAAATCAAAAGTGATTTTTTATCAGCATTTTGATAGGTGTAAAGGAGACTCATTTATAGGTATGGTTTAAAACTAGCGAGGTTCTATCCAAGGGGGTTTGATCTAAGGTGGTTTGATCAAACCCTCTTCAATTGGAATCCTTAAAATTCAAATTTTTAAGGCTTAAATCATTATATTTTGTAAAAATATGTGATTTCAGCAAAAATCAGTTCCTCTCAGAAATTGTAAACCAATTTTGTGAGATCACCCAAGACCATGCTCTAGGTGTTTTCTTAAGACCATATAATTCTTTCTCTAATCTGCACACATAATCATCATCTTCTAATAGCTTAAAACCTTCTAGTTGTTCTATGTAGACTTCCTCTTCTAGGTTTCCATTTAGGAATGTAGATTTAACATCCATCTAATACACTTTAAATCCTTTATATATTGAAATTACAAGAAACATTTAGATTGATTACAATCTTGCCATAGGTGAAAATGTTTCTTTGAAATCAATGCCTTCAACTTGTGCATACCCCTTGTACACTAATCTTACCTTATTTCTTACTACTCCATCTTCATTTAGCTTGTTTCTAAACAGCCATTTAGTGCCAATCACATTTTTCCTTGGGGGTCTAGGAACCAACTCCCATGTTTTATTCTTTTCAATATGATTTAGTTCCTCTTACATGGCCTCTATCCAGCTCTCATCCTTGCTAACTTTAGTAAAAAAAATTATTTCAATCTGAGACAAGAGATAAAACTTTACTTGTTCTTCGTTCTTTGCAAATCGTCTCCTAGTTTGAACTCCTTCATTTTGTCCCCAATTATCTAATCTATTGGGTGATCCTTCTGCACATACTTTGTAGGTGCCTTCTCAACTTCTTATTTAGATTATTCTTCATTATTTATTATAATTTATTCATAATCTAAATCATCTTCAAATTCATTTTGATCAAATTTTTTATCGTTTATGCTATCATCAATCTTGACATTGATTATTTCTATGATCTTGTCCAGTCTTCTATTATAGAATTGATAGGCTTTTATTTGTGTGGAATATCTTAAAAATATTCCTTCATCACTTCTTAATTCAAAGCTTCCCATATTTTCATCTTCTCTCTTAATGTCGCATTTTATTCCAAACACTTTAAAGTGCTTCATAGAAGGAGGCCTACCATACCAGAATTCATAAGGTATGTTATCACTATGTGTTATAATTTGGACTTTGTTCAAAATATATATTGTAGTATGAATAGCTTCTCTCCAAAACATATCATCTAATCTGGCCTCATTTAACATTATTCTAGCCATGTCCTTGACAACTCTATTCTTTCTCTTAGCAACTCCATTTTGTTGTGGAGTCCTAGGTGTAGAATATTGTCTCTTGATTCCATGTTCCTCACAATATTCAAAAAATTCACTTGAGGTAAATTCATCTCCTTTTTCTGATCTCAGACATTTAATTCTTCTTCCCAATTTTTCTTCCCAATTCTTTTTCAACCATTTTTTGAAAATTCTGAATCTTTCAAATGCTTGTGACTTGTCTCTTAGAAATTTTACCCAACTCATTCTTGTGTAGTCATTGACTAGAAACATAAAGTACCTTTCTCTTTTTAGTCCCCTTGTTCTTGTAGGTCCACACAAATCAATATGAACTAGCTATAAAGGTTTAGCAGTTGAATATTCTTTAGTTGGAAAACTAGCGTTTGTTTGCTTTTCTTGCTGACATTCTCTGCATATGATATTTCTAGGCCTGGTTATTTTTAGCATGTCTTACTAGACCTCTTGAACTTACCTTCACCATATTATCAAAGTTTATGTGACCTAATCTTCTATGTCATAACTAGTTTTCATTAGATTGTCTTGCCAAATAGCTTTAACCTTTTACTTTAGAAAGGTTACAAAGATTACATCATTCAGAATCAAATTTGACCTTGTAACCCTTTTCACACATTTGACTCACACTTAACAAATTGTGCTTAGATCCTTCAACATACAAAAAATATTTAGTGGGGTTTTTACCATCTAAGCTCAAGATGCCTTTACCACAGATCTTAACTGTAGTGTTATCACCCAAACTCATAGATCCTCCATTAAATTTCTTGAGTTTGATGAATTTTATTTTGTCTCCAGTCATGTGCTTAGAGCAGCCACTATCTATCACCCATAGATTTTTCTTCTTGCCATGCAGTTATGTTTGTGAAATCATTGATTGTGTTCAGCTTTCTCCTTTTTCTTTCCATACCTTCCTAGATTTCTTTTCAATCTTTTCCTCCATAATTTTATATTCTTGGTTTACTATAGGAGGTGGATCTTTCTTTTTCTCATTCTTAATATTTGGTTTCGTAAACTTTGTTCTATAATTTTTAGCTATATGAACAAATTTATTATAGTCATAATAAACTACATTCATATCTACTAAGGAAGCAAAAGGATTCTTGCTTACATAGTTTGTACTCCTCTTAGGAATGACTCTAATTTCTCTAGAGCTATGACCAAATTGATTACATGTATAATACTATTGATAAAAATATGAAGAATACCTATTCATAGCATTTTGTGTTGGATGAGGGAGTCTTTTATGCATCTGCATTCTAGCATCTCTCACCAGGTAGTGAATCCATCAGCATCGGTCCCTTTGAAATTCTTCTCTTTTGATGATTAGGAGCTGATTGGTTATCCTTTTTGTCTACATTAGGCTTCTTTTCTTCTTTAGTTTTCTTTGCATCTACAAATTTCTTAGTGGATATACTCCCTTTGCAATCTCTTTCATCAATAGAATGAGACTTTTCTTCTACTCTAAATCTTCCATACAAATTTGTAGAAGTTTCTATGAAAGTACTCTTACCTTTCTCAAGCCATAGTCTATAATTTTCTTTGTTTGAGGGATTTCATGTGCTTAATAGCTCATCAAAGATATTTGAGCCAATTTTCAACTTGAGTCCTTTCTTTATTCTCTCTTTTTCCTTTTCTAGATCTTTTCTTATAGAAATGGTCTCTTCCTCAAGCTTCATGCATCTATCAACCTCAGACTGAAGCTTGGATTTAATTAAATCTTCTACCCTTTTGGTTTCCTCAAGTTGCAACTTCAAATCTACCAAATTCTAGGTAGATTCTTCTAGATCCCTACTTAGTTTGTCTGCCTCTCATTGTCCAATTTTATTTTGTTTCTTGTTCTCCCTCTTCAATTTTTCAATCTCATCTATGAGATCATCAATCTCATATAGAGCATAGATGAGTTCTCCTTCTATATCAACCTCTCCTTCTTCCTCACCTTCTTAATGAAGGTGTTTTTCCCTATCACCCTTCTATTCTTCAAATTATTTTTCTATGAAGAGAAATTCATTTTCTCTCACAACAAAAGCATAGCTTTGTTCATCATTTGAGTTGTTGTAGTCATCTAATACATCACTATCCTTTTGGATGTATAGACTTTTCTTTTTCTTCTAAAAAATCCTTCTCTTAGGGTAGTAGGGTTTCTCTGTTCTATCATCTTCCTCATGCTTAGAGTTACCTTTCTTATTGTAGGGACATTTAGTAGAAAAATTACCTATCTTACCCACATTCAAAACATTTAAAGGGTAACTTACCTTTGTAATTATCAAATCCTCTTCTTAGTCTCCTGATGAAATTTGCTTCTTCTTCATCAGTCTCATCATGACCAGATGTAGTGGTCTTAGACTTGTCTTAGGAGATACATCCTTGTCCTTGTTTACAACCTTGAAAACAACTTCCTTCCTGGATGGCTCTGCATCTCCCATCCTCATCTCATATGCAGTGAATACACCATGCAACTCATTAAGAGTAAGTTTGTCTATTTCTCTTCCTTCCTCTATTGCAGAGATCTTAGGATCATATGTTTTTGTCATTGACCTTAGAAATTTTAGTACAATGATATCTTCTTTCACTTCTTCTCCATATCCTTTAATAGATTTTACTATATCGTTAACTCTTAGAAGATATTCTACAATATTTTCATCTTCTATCATCTTTAGGCCTTCAAATCTAGCTCGTAGTACTTGAAGCTTTTCCAATTTTATTTTTTCATCACCTTCATGGATCTTTTTCAATGTATCCTAGAAATCATGTGCAGTATTATAGTACATAACCTTGCTATGCAAAGATCTAGACAAACTATTCATAATAGCAAACCATGCTTTTTCTTTGTTATCATAATCCCTTTTTCTTTTGGAATTACTAGTAGGTGTATCTAGTGGTGTGAATTGATTCATAACATACATCCACACATCAAACCCTAAATATCCCAAATATCCCTTCATCAATGAGCTCCAAAAAGTATAATATGTTCCATCAAATTGAGGTGGCTTGTTTGTGGAAGAACCTTCTTGACAGGCCATTGTGTTCATAAATCCAAGGATCTACCCGAGCTAATTAAGTTTCTCTTAGGGAACCTAGGGCTTTGATAAAAATTGTTGGAACACAATAATGTATTGAGAGGGGGTGAATAAATAGATATCAAAATTTTAACCTTTTAACCTTTAATGCAAACTAAATTCTTAAACACTTAGTGTGTAGATTGAAATATGAAATGAAAAATGAAAACAGGAACATAATCTAACACTCCATAACACAAGATATACATGGAAAACACAAGATGGTAAAAACCATGGTGAGAAAATATTTCTAGGAGCTATTGTCCTAATCCAACCTCACAAAGAAAACTTATGCTTCAACTTTTAAGGGAATCAACCCTTAGGAGACACCAATCCACTGTTTTGAGCACCAACTAATTAGATTTACGACATAAGGATTATCATAATTTGTTCATCAAGAACATATATCAATGTTATAGCTTACTCTAAAACTGCTCAAATTTTATGTTGTTCCCACAAAAAATCTCTTCTTTGCTTTGCACCCCTCTTTGATGCTCTATTCTTCTCCTTTTTCTCTTAGTGCATTTTATATCCACCTCACTAATCTCACATTTCTCACTATACAATGTACTCTTCCACTCCTTCAATTCTCACACTATTCCAGCTCAATCAACCTTATTTTGATCATCTATTTTTTGTTGTTACTCACCATCGGTGATTGCCTCAAGATTCTCTACAACATATAGATCTTCTATTAGGGTACTAGAATATCTTCTTCACTACTATACTTTTGTATTAATATGCACAACATTTAGTTCTGTTATAAAGAACTCCCCTTCATTGTCTCTTTGTTAAACTTTAGGATCAGATGTGCATTTAATTTGTTCTTTGTTTATTCAATTTGATTTTTACCTCAATCTCCATCATGATCTATGCCACCAATTTCTAAATCAAATATGTAATCATATTGATTGTCGGTGCAGTTGAATGAATTAACTTTGAGCAGAGTGGGTTTTTGTCTTGAAACCCCATTCACACAGACCAAACCATTGTATTTCTTCATATTTGAATTTGAGTCATCGATCCCCTCCCTTCACACCATGATCCTACCATCAATGTTCATTTCATTACCTTTAAACCTCCACCATTGGATGTGATGGACCTTCAAAAAATTTGACATCTTTTGGTGGGTTCCTTGACATTTTTCATAATCTTTCACCTTGATGTTCATGGTTTTCCCTAGGGTTTTTGGGTCTAATACCCTAGCTTCACATTTTTCAAATTTTATTGGGCCCCAAAACCCTTGCATTATGTTTCTTCATTGACCCTCTCACTAAGTTGCCAATTGTTTTAGTGATGACTTATGTCATTTGGCCCATTGTCATTACCGACCCCTTCGCCTAAGCCCATCGATCATTGGGTCTTTTATCAAATTTTAATATTTCATTGGTCAACCTAAAATATTTCATCTTTTAAAGACTTATGTCCTAAGTATTTTTTTTTTGTTGAAGGGTCATTTCCCATTGCCTAGATCATGGACCCTTTCCTTATAAAACAAGAAATACGCACATGTGTGTAAAATATGAGCCATTGGATCTAATCTTGGCCCTTGCATGCACACCACACAGTATTTAAGAAACGTATTTTGGTTGGGTCATGCGGTGTGCATGATTGTGCCACGCATCCTCTAGCGCAAGTGGGATCCAATCTCCACTATCGACGAGATCTTAGCTAGAGGTAAATTGATGGCTCCAAACATACTGTCTGATCAAATTTGAGTCGTAGAGTGTGTACCGTGTAGGTTATTAAATAATTGCACCTAACATCGTGCATAGTCTATGTGATGGTGCCACATGGATTCGGCTGGTAGTGTATGAAAGTTGGATGGGGCTCATGGGTGATGGATTTGTTTTCTGACTGGGAATGACACCATTGGTTGATGGATTGGCCATGTGACTGCATGGAATTTTCAAATATCTTTGACTCGATCTGAGTTGTCTAAAGTGCCATCTCGGCTATTGATCGATGGCTCATATTCAAAATGAAAAATTGGTCATGTGATGGTCAATTGGATGCTCCAAATAGCGAGCATTAATGGTGTATGCTATTCGAAGGATATTAGCCAAATCTCCATGCATGTGAAGAACTACATCTTGGCAATTATAATGAATGCTACACTGATTTCCATGTACCTGGGAATTAACAATGATGAAACAAATGCCAAAAAATAATCACTCATTCGCTCATGTTCTTTGGGAGCATTGATGGTTGACATCATCAATTGGCTCATAAATATGGATGATGGCTCATCATTTCTGTCATAGCGATTGGGAGTCTGAATTTTTTGTGGTTAGCGATTTCTCTTATGAGTTTTTTATTTATTAGTGCAAGATGATTCGGTCGAGCACATCTCCATCAACAATGCATAGGTCAGCCAGAGTTAATATTCACAAATCTGGTGATGACATGCCATCACATGAATAGGGTAGTCTTCAAGGCTCTCTCAACTTGAAGATGAATGCACAAAGCCTATCCCAAGAGTTACTATGTGTAGCTCTCGGTTGAAAATATTGGTTAGAATTATAGAAGAGGCGATGCATGGCTAGGAGGAAGGGTCAACAAGGTTTGAACAAAGATCAAGGGCCAGAGTAAGGTATGGTTGAGGCTCTTTGGGCAGGTAGAATTCACCCATTAAAATTTTTGATAGCTCTGGTGATAGCGACACAAAGACCAACTCTGACTACGGAAAATTCTTGGTTGTGCTAACCGAGATGGAGGGAGTGAATGAAGAGGTCCTCACAATTTCTCCAATTTCTATGGTGGCACCATGTGTTGTTACTAGTTTTGGTGCTAAGAAGTGTGTGGATGATGAGGAAGGAGTGGTGGTTTTGCCTCCTACAGTGGAAAATACATGAAGCAAGCACAAGTATCGTGGCCTTGGTACTGGTTTGGTTTGATGGTGATGGTTCCCTCCCTTTTTACGTTGGATCTCCTTTTGGTTCAACATGAATATGAATGATGAGCCTTAATGTAATTTTTAAATGGGTGGGGTAACACCGATTAGTTGTTATGAGTTTTGATTCCCCTATGCGATACATGATTGCATCTAACCATCTAGGATTTTGAATTACAAATGAAATTTTTCTTTGAAATGGAATTATGTTGAAATGTAACTACAATGAGCCTAATGCTTGTTGCTCTCTTGTGTTATAAAAGAGATTTCAAGGCTCATTACAGTGGTCAGAATTTTGAATCTAGTAAGGTCTAGGTAGGGTATAGTGAATGCACTGAATGGAGAATTCTTGATGAATTTGCCACAAATTATCTTGAGTAGGTTTTATGTATAAAATATATAAAATACTCCTAAATGGTTCTATAAAATTACTGATATCAAAAAAAATCTGAAAAAAATTAAAGTATGTGCTCTCTTGTGTGATGTTGTGACAAACTATAAATGGAAGTATCAAGTGTAGTTTTGTTTATCTTTCAATGGTTCATTTGAATGTATGATTATGTTTCTTGATTCAACTCAATGATTTAATCAAATTCTTGAGAAAGAGTTGTAGGTCTATGATAATGTACTAAGGATTTGATAAGAAATGATACTTTAAGTACTGTGAATTTTTATGATGTAATGCATTGTGAAAACTGTTCACTCATATTAGGATAGAATATTGTGTATGATTGAATATTTCATGCTTGACTCCTACCCAATTTGATGAGGCACTCGCTTATTCATTTAAAATTCTTATAGTTTAAAAAAATCAGAAAATACCCATCTATGGATTCAAGGTCAGAACACTATTTAATTCAAATTTAATCTAAGCCAAGATGTGAATCTTGTAAATACCAAATGTCCCTAGCAATTTAGAGGTCATTTTTTTGAAGTTCAGCCAAACCTTTGATGAGTAATGTCTAAGTTGCATTCAGTAAGGACACATTTGTGTGTGGAAGTGTTCTTGAGGTTTTGAATATCATATGAACACAGTAAGGGACACCCTCCTTAGTTTCATAGAGCCTAAAGAGTAGGAGTAAAGGCTTTAGAATCTTTGCTCATTGTGTTGGTCTTCTAGCCTAGGAATGTCTCAAAAATAAGGCATGGAATCCCTTTAGAGAAGTCTGAGGTTTAGCAGGGGAAAACACCAACAAGATGATTAGTCAATTTAAAACACTATCGTAGATCTCCTTTGTACCACCCACATATACTGGTTCCCAAAAAGATACGTGCCACATGATTTCTTCCCCACAATATCTAACAATGGGCCCACTGAATCTCAGTAGGTTGGTGAGCTATCGCCACCTATCACTTTTGTCAATCATTTTCAACTCACAACAGTGATTTCAGTTGATGATTATCTTTATCGCCTTATGCCACCTATCCATATGAAAACACATACCTTCCCTTCCTTCCTCATTGTTTGGTCTCACCATCTACATCAACAGTCATCATCTATCTACTATGGATTAATCTCCACCATTCCTCGCTACCCTAGGGGACTTAGCCGAGACCCACCATAGACTCAATGGCTAGTGGGGAGGTCGTTAGATCTTGCTACCTCAACCAACACTGTCAATCTCATCGAAAGGAAATATTTGCAAGGGACTTAGGAAATATTGAACTCAACAAATATTTTCTCAGCCAATAATTGCTAGGAAAGGGGTTGGTAATCCTCACAACACCATAGGCTTAAGCAAGAACATAAGTTGCCTATGACCTACAACTAGTCAATGAAAAAATAGAAGGACTATTTGCACTCATTACTTCAAACCCTTAGGGTTTACCTGTAAAACCCTAATTTAGCTAGAGATCATAATTAATTTGATTATGATAAAGCCTTGCATCCTTTGGACCTGCATCACACATTTCTGAGAAGCTCTAAAAAAATCCATTTCAAATCTAGCCTTTGATTTCTCTTTAGATGTCTCAAAGAATACATTAAAATGAAATGACAATAATGCATGACAACATTTTAAACATTCTAAGCAACTTTTTGAAAATTCTCCCATCTTCCAGAACTAGATCCACACTATGTCATGTCTCTCCTTAGAAAATAATGAAAAAACTTCTTGTCTAAGATCAGTTTCATCTCACTCTCAATCCCTTTTTGACATCAGTGACAACAATATGGTTACAAGGCTCTATAGGAACATATATACCTTGTTCTCTAGCACCACATAATTTTCCATTATAAGCAAGTTATTTTAAAACTTTGTAAGCTCTTCCATAAATCTTTTCCATTTATTTTGGATTTGGTGGTTGCTCATGATCATTGTCTTCATATGTGGATGTATAATTTGTGTTTTCCTCTTCTTTGCTAAAGGTTATGGACTCACATGTTTTTGATGACTTAGCTTGTGTTGATATTATGTTTGTTTATTTCTCTTTTCCTATTTTGTGTGTAATCTTGTATTCTCCCATGAATGTAGGTGCAAAATCTAAGGAACCCCAATCACCATTTAATATCTTTCTAACTTTTCAAATATTGTTCTCTTTTTCTCCCTCTTTCATGGGATCTACTTTTGAAGTTGGTATCAATGTTTTCAAAGGACTTTCCTTGTCTTTATTAGTGTGGAAAATTTCTAGTTGGGGATTAGCTATCATTATATAAACCTTCTTGTTATAGACATACTTCATATATGATGAAGTGTTGAAACTACCACATTCATTTTGTGAATCCATGGTCTACCCTAAAGAAGATTGTATGAAAGATCTTAAGGTATAACATGGACATGAGTTTCCAATGTAGCATTTCCAACTTGTATAGGTAATATGATCACATGAGGTGGTTATTTACCTACATTATCAAATCTATTGATAGATAAAGAGTATGATTATATTTGGCTTTTGTCTATTCCAAGTCTATCCAAAAGGTTTATGCTACACACATTAAGAGCTAAGCCATTGCCAAGAAGTTTTTACTTTATTCTAAACCTATTAATGATAGCCACTATCATGAAAGATTCATGTTGTTTTTGAACTTCTAATGGAGATAACTCATCTTGATGGAATGTAATATCTATGTTGACCAATTTCATAACTTGGAATAGGGTTGCTACATCATTTGGATTTGCACTAGGAGGAACCATAACTTGTTGCTAGGTATTTTGAAGCATGTTATGATAATAAGGTGATGCTTGAATAAGATCCCAAAAGGATATCTTAGCAAGAGTATTTCTAAGTTTTTCAACAAGATCATACTCCTTTCCACTATGTAAAGACATACGAGGAGAACTAGGAAAGACAGGTTGAGGTAATGGTAATGAAGCAAGAGTGGTTTGAAATTGCTTACTATTCCTTGTATTATATGTGTGAGCAACAATATCATAACTCAGTTGCTATGAAACATTATTACTATCAAGTTTCCCTATAAAATGAAAGATATATCCTAGGTATAATGGTTTCTTTTTAGGTGGACCTATGATAAGCATGGGGTTTTTTGAACTTGAGGTTGATACGAGGGTGAGTAAATAGTAAGAAGTGGCTCAGGAGATGACTTAGGAGGTCCACTAATTAGAGGAATTGTAGGAGGAATCAAGGGATATCTAATGTTCATAACCTTAAAAGATACCCTTATTTTGATGATCTCTTAGTTAAGGAGAATCTAAGTTACCTCATCATCCTCATTTAATGAAGCTTCATTACTATTATTTGAAAGACATGTGTCAATGTTGTCATTTTCTTGCACCATGATATCTTCCCTAATAAGAGAGTTTTTATGAGAAGAAAAAACAAGATTTTTATGACATAAAATGGTTGGATCTTTTCCCAAGTAGTAGAAGAGAAACAAACAAGATTCTCATGGATCTCAATGATGGGTTTCTCTAACACCAAAATATCTTCACACATATGAGAGATACTGGGAGAAGAAAAAAAATGATTTTCATGATTGTCCATGGTTGTATTCTCTTTCAGTAAGTTAGTTTCACATATAGGGTAAGAGGGATCAATGAAGAACATGAAAAGAGGGGAGAGGACTTCATATTCATATGCTTGTAATTAACAACTTCTTAGAGTATTCAACAAAATTTGAAAATAGAAGATGAAGTATAATAACAAGATATTTTTTGTAATGAAAACATGATGTAATAGATATGAAATACAATATTTTTTCCAATTTGCAATGCCTAAACTTAAATGGATAATTAGACCTTAATTCATTAAACAAAAATTGGCAGACTAAAATAGTGGTTTAGCAATGGATCTGGGAAGTGTAGAAGACAAAAAAAATTCCCAAAAAGGATGGTTTTAAAAGGCCCTCAAGGACTCATTTTCCAATGGGTGAATGGATCCTTGCATAGGGTTTGAAAAAATAGAAAAAATAAATTTTTGGGTTGTTATATGTGTTCTCTGTTCCAAGTCTTAGACAATAACTTTTGTGAAAAAAATTTCTAGAATTTGATGTCTAAATGCAAGTGAAATCAATGACAAATGATTAACAATACGTCGCTTTTAAAATGCAATTTTGACTCAGTTTTTAATGTGTATATTGAAAAGTACACTAATATGCAAGTACTATGAAAAATCAATGTGATATTATGAAATTTTTTTGTATTTTTCATATTTTAAATTATGAAATTTCAAAACCTTATATGTAATGTAAATTAATGAAATTTTGAAAATCCTAAATAAAATGAAAAATAATGCAATTCAATGAAAACTAATGCAAATCCTAGATCGAGGGTTTGAATGACCCCCAAATCAGAAATTAGAATGTGTAAAATGTCAGGTTCACCAAAATGAAACATAGAAAAAGTGCATAGGTTTACCAAAACATAGAAAATGGGGGTTTATTACCAATTTTCCATAAATAGAAAGGGGATTATTGGGGTTAGATGAACCTTACTTCTTCTATTTCATTCAATAAATGAGATCCTCCAAGATAGAATTAACTTTCAATGCTTAGGTGAGCCAATTCTATGGAACATCTATCAATTTCCTTTATGTGTGTGTGGACGAGGGATAAAGTTCCAACAAAACTTTTGGTTGATGAAAATAAAATAGTAAATGACCTCAAATATATAGCCTAAGACCTAATTCATGTAGGTGAAGCATAGCACTAACAGAAATATTCAATTTTGTGCAAATTGGATGAGTGGAAGACACTTAAAACTTGCCTTAGAAATCAATTGCTAAGTGTCCAAAAATGGCGAATGGGTCATAAGAAATTTTTTGGAAATGAATATTTGGGAGCCTCTGAAGATAGATCTAAGGTGCTATTTACCACTAGTTTCACTTGAAAATGACATAAAATAAATCTTAGGTCTAAGTTTTCATGATCTTGACAACTTTTGTAGCTTTTGCAATTTTGCACTTTAGAGATCTCCACTCTTCAATTTTTCTTCAACCTAAGACTTGAAACACATACAAAAGATGGAAAAATTGTTTTTTTTTTTGGTGAGTAGGGGTTTTCCTTGGTGAAACCCAAATTTGGTAATTAAACCTTGAATTAAAATAATGAAGCATGAAAGTAATGATGAATGAACAATTGCTACGTTGCAACTCACCAAACCCTTGATTTGAAACTCTTTGAAGGACTACAACTTAGTAGATCTTGTATGAAATGGATTTATTGTTGATGTGATATTGATTTG
The DNA here is from genome assembly GCA_007115665.2 of Sequoiadendron giganteum. Taxonomy (NCBI): domain Eukaryota; kingdom Viridiplantae; phylum Streptophyta; class Pinopsida; order Cupressales; family Cupressaceae; genus Sequoiadendron; species Sequoiadendron giganteum. The sequence continues at coordinate 354,908,136 of CM021102.1, forward strand.
TTAGCTTGATTATTAATTTGAAAAATGAAACCTACATCACAATGTTAGCTCCAAAAACATGCATGATTACAAAAGACATTGACATGATTCTTGAGATCTTGATTGGTGCAATAAGTTACTAATACATCTGATCTTGAATGCCTTTGATCATAATATTATCTCTTGTGAAATCTCTCTTGAATCTTGGATTTGAATTGATTAAAAAACATTTCTTTTATAGACAATTTTCTAATTTCTCAAAAATTAAATATTACAAGCTGACCTTTAAATATGAATTTGGGATCATTAAAATACTACCAAAAACATAAAAAAATTGAATTTACAACTTAAAGGGGACCATTCTCCTATGGGCGAATGGGTCTTGACCTATGTTATCAGGATTTTTGAATTTTGAGGTGTTAGTAATGATAAATATATTAATTAAATCACACTTCCCCCTTTAAAAAATGCAATTAATTAGGCATGTATATGTAATTTTGGGTCAATTAGATGCTTAATTAAGTCCACTTTAAATTAGGGGACCCAAACATAGTGTGCAATGTAAAGGAGTACATTTTTCTACACTACAGTTCAAAAAGGGGCTTGAGTAATTTTAAATATCCTAGATAATATATTTAGAATATGAAATAAAGATATAGATATTTATTTCTTTAAATTCATAATCAATTACATTTTAATTATATATTAATTTACTTAATAGATCTATGTTATTGTTATAATTTTTTAAATATTTAAATTACTATAAAATAAAGATCAAAATATTTTTAGAGTTGAGAAAGATTTAAAGAAAAAAAAATTAAAATTAAATAGATAACAATTTTTTTATCTCATTTATCAATTTTGAATGGTTAGGAAAAATCACAAGTAGTATTAAATCTAGTATTATTCTCTCAAACATTATTAACACCAATGCAATATTATAAGGAAATTAATAATTGAAACATAGGAAAAAAGGTTCACCAATTTGAGGGAAAATGGGAGTAATGAACCTATCTTTCCTTTATTTCATTAAGAAATGACATCCCCACAAAGAATTGACTAGAAAACCTTAGTAGAGTCAACACAAAGGGGGAATCAGTTGATTTCCTTATGATTGGGGATGGGGGTATCAGCATGAACAATAATTTTGGGAGAAAAACTAAAAATAGTAAATCACCACAATTATGCAAGATAAAACTTAGATCTTGTAGGTGAAGCATAAAACTATAAGAAACAACAAAGATTTGGTAGATCTGAGAAGGGTTAAACACTCTATACTTGTCACCAAAAGTACTTTTTGAAAAGTTGTTTGGGACTCATTTGACCACTTGGGGATGAGTCCTTTTAATAGGAATTAAAATCTAATTTCATAATCCTCGAGCCTTGGGGCTACACTTATGATTCCCCTAGGTCCCACTAATGGAAAGTGTGAAATAAATTCAAGATCCGAGTTTCTGTATCTTGACAACAAAGGTGACAACAAATACAACTTTGACAACTTTTCCAATTTTTTACTTTGATAGATCTTCAATCATTCTTTAACCTAAGATCTACAACACAAACACAAGAGGGAAAAATTATTTGTTTTTGGTGAATGGGGGTTTGCCTTGGTCAAACCCCATTTTTGTAATTAAACCTTGAATTAAAATAATGAAATATGAAAGGAATGATGAATGAACAATGCTATGTTACAACTCACCAAACCCTTGAATAAATCCTTGAAGGACTGAGATGTTGATATTGATCTTTTATGAAATGGATTCAATGGGTGTGGATCTTGATGCTTGAATATTGAATTGAATGTTGACTTGGATCTTGAAACCTACTACACAATGCTATCTCCAAAAACATGCATGATTGAACATAACTTTGATATGATGTTTGAGATTATGATTGCTACAAAAAGTTCTTGAGAAATCTGCTCTTGAATGCTCTTGAAAATAACCTTAGCTCTTTAGAATTGGTCTCTCAAAAATCTAATTGAAAACCTCTAGCTGATTTGATAAAATAACCTTGTATTTATAGATATCTATCCTTAAATTCTAGAAAATTAAACATTACAAGCTGATATTCAAACTTTAATATGGGATTATTAAATACCACCAAAAAAATGATTTAAAATTGGATTCAAAGGCATAGGGAGGACCCATTCGCCCATGTGTGAATGGGTTCTAGGTCCCTATTCCTGGAACACACATTGCTTAAGGTAAAGTGTTATGTGTTGGCATTAATTGTTGTCAGGTTTCCCCTTTAGAAAATGTATTTTTTTAGGCTTGTAGATGTAAAATATGGATTATTAAGGCCTGATTAAGGCCATTTTGATTGAGGGGAACCAAAAAAAATGTGAAAATGTAAAGGAGTACATTTTCCTACACAAAATTTAGCCCCCACTTTGGTGAGAGGATAAGCACAAGCACAAACTCACACTAAAGTAGAAAACCATGCACCAAGAGGGGGTCCAAGTGTTCAAATGTTAGTGAGATAGGATGAAAAAAATCAAGGAGGTCCATGCCAAGCTCCTAGGATCAAGATCCCATGGAAAACCAACATAAGCACAAAGGGACACACACAAGATGTATAATATGAAGTAGCAAGACAAGATACACAAACATAAAATGTTAAAGTTAATGTGAAGAGGAATGAAATATGGACTAGCAAGTTGTATTATGCCACATCCATCAAATACATTTATAAGAATGTAAAATCACTTATGAAATACATGGATCAATAGGAAAGAAAATTGTTTTATGCTTGGTGGCCATGAAAATATGCTCATAAGGGCTAGTGAAATTTTCTATACAGTAGGTGAGGCCCCAAGATAGTGAGAAACACACACTAGGTTGATATATACCCTCAAAAAGGTGGTTGATGGGAAATTCATGCTAGGTCTATAGGCTCCCATTTATCGACCATACTGAAGTTATACAGGTCCCAATCACTTTGATAAGGAACCACGGAAATGGTCACAAGTGTGCCAAGTTGCATTATGCTAGGAACTCACAAGAAAAGCTCCATTGGTAAGCAAGTTGTGTTATACTTGGTGACCTTGATACATGCAATATGATAGGATATTCAAAGGTATTTTCTTAGTTCATGAAAGGTCTCACCTTAGGGAACATCATGATTAATGCCTCCAAGAGAGGACTAGTCGAGGATAAAAGATTGACAACCTAGGGAATGCAATCTATAGCATTACCACTAAGAGGAATGTCATATTCTCAGAAAGGTCACATTCTTGAAGGACATAAAAAACAATGTCACTAAGAAGAAGACACGTCACATGAATAGAGAAGACCACACTTTGAATACAAATTTCATACTTCCTAGGAGATGTATGCTATTATCCCTAAGAAGGAAACATGCAAACAATGAATGGGGGATAATATTTCCCCACTTAAAATGTAAATGGAATTGCTATGTTGGTATTTTAAGTAAAAAGAGAGGAAGAGGTGATCCTTGAAAATAATGCGCACATCTAAAAACTAGTTATCCTTGCCCCTAATCATAGAGATAAAGACAACCACCAAGAACTATCATGTTGCTGACAAGAGAGATATGGTTGCAACTAATATTGTACCACCATGAATGGTAATGAGCAAGACATATAAATCTACTAATGCCACATAGTGATGAGCAACATGATAGGATGAAAATTAGTATTATTGAGAGGAAATGGGTGCATCAACACAAGGAAGAGAACCACAATCCTTAAGATGTTTATTTTTATCACTCAAAGCCTTACATTTATTACCAAAATGACCATGAACTCTATGATATGCACAAAATGAACTTTTATTGTAAAATTCCATTCGTATTCTTGGAGGGAGAGATATCAAGCAAGCTTGGAGAAGCTTTGACAAAGGTACTCTCTTGATCAATGGTAGAAGATGTTTCTTTCTTTTGTGAAAAATTTATCTCTTTCTTAGTACAAGGTGTCATAGATACACAAGACTCTTTAGATTGTGAGATTTTTCACTCACATAAATGAGGGTGTAAAATCTAATGAACCCCAGTTAGTACTAAGACATGTGTTTGAAGATATCCTAGGAGTATTTTGCATGATGATGTTGATATTAAGAAAATATTTCTTTGATTCTTTTGTTTCTTTGAAGGGACAATAACCAAGACTTATTTCTATCGGCTTAGGGTACACCAAGGTTAAAGTTGGCTTAGAAGAATCTTTTGTAATAGTGTTGCTATTGAGTGCAGGATTTTTTTATTTTTATTTTTATTTCAAGGTACAATAACCAAGACTACTAGTTGTTTCTATCAGTTCAAGATGCACCAAGGTTAAAGTTGGCTTAAAAGAGTCTTTTGTAATAGTGTTCCTATTGAGTGAAGTCTTTTTTGATTCTTTCGTTTCTTTTGAGGGAAAATAACCAAGACCACTAGTGGTTTCTTGTGTGTTAGGATCTATAAGGACATGGATACCTTATTCTATAGCACCACATCCTTTTCCACTATAACAAAGTTATTTAAAAAAATTGTAACCTCTTCCATAAAGAATTTCCATTTCTTTTGGATTTGGTGGTTTTTCAAAATCAACTTTATCAAAGTTTTTTGTGTAATTTGTTTCTTCTTCAAAAGTGGTTGAAGTGGATTCTTTCAAAGGTTCTTCTAAATTTTGTGTTGACATTACTGTTGGTTCTTTTCTTTTTTTAGACTCTTTTCTTATGATCTCATATTCTCCCATGAAAGTAGGTGTAAAATCTAAGGAACCCCAGTCATCATCCAATAACTTTGTGATTTCCTAAGTATTTTTTCCTTTTTCTTCCTCTTGCATGAGCTCTAGTTTTGAAGTTGGTATCAATATTTTCAAAGGACTTCCCTTGACTTTCTCAGTGTGTAAACAACCTTTTGGTTCAAGCTCAGCCTTAATTGTGTACACTTTGTTGTTGTAGACATGCATTGTTATACGCTGAAGAGTTGAAGGTACCACATTCATCTCATGAATCCATGGTCTACCTAAAAGAAGATTGTATGAAATATCTTGAGCCATAACATGGAAAGGAGTTTGCAATGTAGCCTTTCCAAATTGTATAGGTAATGTGATCACACCAAGAGCTTGTTTTCCTACATTATCATAACAATGGATAGATAAAGAGTCTAGTTATGTTTGGATATTTTCTACTCCAAGTTTATCCAAAAGTTTTATGCTGCACATGTTATGGGTTGAGTCATTGTCAACAAGGGTTCACTTTATCCCTCATGTATTAATGTAAGCCACTATCATGAAAGCCTTATTTTGTTTTTGAAATTCTAATGGAGGTAATGCATCTTGATGGAAAGTAATGTCTAAGTTGACCAAGTTCATACCTTGAATTAGGGTTGTTACATCATTTAGTTGCACACTAGGAGGGACCATAACTTGTTGTAGGGAATTTTGAAGCATGTTACGATAATTAGGTGATGCTTGAATAAGATCATATAGAAAAAATCTTAGCATGACTATTTTTAAGTTATTCAACAAGATCATACTCCTTTCCAATATGTAAAGGAAAATGAGGAGCACTAGGTAAGATAGGTTAAGACAATGGTAATGAAATGGGAGTGGTTTCTAGTTTCCTATTATTCCTTGTGTTATATGTATGAGAAATAGTATTATAACTTGGTTGCTGCGAAACATTGTTACTATCAAGCTGCATTATAAAATTCAAGATAGCTCCTAGAGGTAATGGTTTATTTTTAGGTGGTCCTATGATAAGCACAGGTTTGTTTTGTACTTGAGGTTGATGTGAGGGTCGGTACATTGTAAGAAGTAGCTTAGGAGATTATTTAGGAGGTACAATAATTGGAGGAATTGTAGGAGGACACAAGGGATATCTAATGTTCATAACCTCAAAAGACTTATCCAAGGGATATCTAATGATCTTTTAGTGAAGTAGACTCTATTGTTACCTTATCATCATCATCTAATGAAGCCACATTACTATTGTTTGAAAGATATGTGTCAATGTTGTCATTTTATTACACTATGATATCTTCCCTAATTGGAGATTTTTTAGGAGAGTAGCAAACAAGATGTTAATCACATTCCATGGTTAGATTTTTTAAGATAACTTTATCAAAAGTAGGGAGGAATAAAGAGAAGACGAACTATGATTTTCTTGCTTATCAATGATTAGATTATGATTTTTTAGAGTCTGGAGGAAGATGGAAGTCTTCGATAAGTGGGAGCTTGTTGAGAAATTGTCTCTCAAATTCCAGTTTGATACCTCAGAATTCAAGACTTGGCAAAAAATTGAAGTTCTCAACCTTTATCGCTTTACCATGCTTGGCTTATTTATGCCCTTACTGCTTTACCATGGTAGTCTAGTTTGCCTCTGGCGATACCGTGGTGACAAGCTTGGCAGTTATCGCCTTACCACGCACATTGAATTTACTCACCACGGTGATCGCGGTAGGTGGCTTGATGCTTGCCTCGCCGGTCACCGCCTTACCGCGGTCGGTGAAGGCCTTCACCATGGTGGCCGTGGTGAAGCCACCAGTAGTGGCCTGGCGGTTACCACTCCACCATGAGCGGCGAATTGTCTCACTATAGTGGTCGCAGTAAAGCCGCCTGAAGCTTGGTTGGTGGTTATCGCTGCACGACAAGTAGTGGATCCTCTCTCCGCGGTGAGACTGGCAGCGATGCGCCTGGTGGTTACCACTCCACCGCGGACAGTGAGATTGCTCACCGCGGTGGCTGTGGTAAGATCACCAGCAGTCTAGCCGACGGTCACCACCCTACCGCAGGGTGGCTTGGCGGCCCCCTTGGTAGCATGGTTTGACCGCTACTAGTCCCTCAGACTGGTTACCGCCTCACCGCAGGTCAATTTTGACAGGGCAGCGGTAGTGCGGTATGGCGAGGTGAGCTCGGTCGAGCTCACCACCATACCGTGTCATGGTGAAATGCACTTGGCGGTAGTGCGGTGTAGTATTGGGCAAGCTCAGACGAGCTCACCACTGCAGCGCGGTTGGGTTGGTTGAGCTCGGTGGTTGCACGGTAAGATCTCAGATGAGCTCAGAGCTCATTCAATTGAGTTGGACCAGAAATTCAAAGTGACAGCGAATGGCAGTTGGACAAGTGGCAGGTTGATAGCATGTTGATTGGCCAAAGGCCAAAATAGTAAAGGCAATGATTGCAGACTTGTTCGATTGATGATAGGAACCCGACTATGGCAAAGAGTTAAATGCTTGGGTGGCTCGATGAGATTAGAGAAGATCAATGGCGTACTAAAAGTTCTATGCATGAACCTGGAAGCCATGGGATTGGTTGAATTTTGTGATGGATGACTTGGACAAGCAATGTGAAGTTGACAGATATGTACATGTAGTTGGTAAGTTGAAGCATGTCAAACAAAATTCATTGTATACTTTTGATAAGATTATTGTAACAGTGAGTTAATATCTTAAGAGATACTGTGAGCTAATCAGTGAGTGAAGACTGAACATTGTATGTAATTGTTTATTATTGTAATATAATTGTCTTTACTTGGTGTGGTGGGTTTTTTACTTGAAAAGGTTTTCCCACATAAATACGTGTGTCAAATGTGAATGCTTATAATCTGTTATCTCTTATATGTTTTATGTTTTTCATCTCAAGTAGTTTTAGAAGCTATTAGAAGTCGTTTTTTCTCTTCTCCTCTATTGTATTAGTGTTAAGGGAATGTATTTCGCACTGTTGGGTCATTAGATCCATCCCTGTTTTCCCTTCAATGTTCAGACACAAAATCAACTTCAAGTTTTTTCAGTGAACCAAGGGAATCAAGAAAAAACTAGTAAAAGTGCAAAAGGCAGAGCATAAGAACTAGAAGTCAGAGAGTGTACTAAAACTCCAAGGTATGCGAGGTTAAATCATTTTGATAGTTAGATCATAGGAGACAAGAATAAAGGTGTGCAAACTAGAAGGAGAATTTTAGAAGAATATTGTCTAATTTCCAAAATTGAGCCTAGCAATATCAATGAAGCATGCAAGGATGAATATTTGATGGAAGCCATGAAAGAAGAACTAATGCAGATAGAGAAAAATGAGTCATGGGATCTTGTTCCTAGACCTCAAAACAAAAATTTGATTGGAACCAAATGGGTGTTTCGGAATAAGCTTAATGAACAAGGTGAAGTGGTCAAAAACAAAGCAAGACTGGTTTGCAAAGGATACTCATAGATGGAAGGTATTGACTTTGAAGAAACTTTTTCCCCTGTTGCTAGAATAGAAGTTGTAAGATTATTTCTTGCTTATGCTGCTTTCAATAATTACAAAGTCTATCAGATGGATGTAAAGTCAACATTCCTAAATGGTGAATTAGAAGAAGAAGTCTATATTGAGAAACTGGATGGATTTCAACTGACTGACAAAGAGTACATAGTATACCGATTGAAGAAAGCTCTATATGGAGTTAACCAAGCTCCTAGGGCTTGGTATGCTAGATTGGACAAATACTTGTTGAATCTTGGATTCAATAAGGGTATTGTTGATAGCAATATGTATTTCAAGTTGGATCAAAATAAAGAATTAATCATTGAAGTCTTTGTTGATGAAATTATTTTTGAAGGTGATGATGATTTGTGTATGAAGTTTGCTAATGAAATGAAAAGTGAATTTGAAATGTCAACGATTGGAGAACTGCAAATTTTTTTAGGATTACAGATTAATCAGTTAGAGGATGACATCTTTATATCTCAGTCCAAATATGTAAAATATTTACTAAAAAAGTTTGGCATGGAAGATTCAAAGCCAGTTCATACACCTATGGTGATCAGATGTAAGCTTACACATAATGATGAATCTACTAAAGCAAATCAAATAAGATATAGGTCAATGATTGGTGGATTACTCTACTTGACTCAAACAAGGCAAGATATAATGAATGGTGTATGCATGGTTGCTAGATATCAAGCTAATCCAAAAGAATCTCATGTAATTGTTGTGAAAAGAATCTTCAGATACCTAAAAGGGACAATTGACTTTGGTGTATGGTATCCCAAGGATGATGATCTTATCCTAAGTGCTTTTACTTATGTAGATTGGGCAGGAGATGTGGATGACAAGAAGAGTACTAGTGGTGGTGCATTCTTCTCAGGGAAGAAGTTAGTATCTTGGCTAAGCAAAATGTAGAATTCATTTTCCTTATCTACTGTTGAGGTAGAATATATTGTTGCTGAAAACAACTATACTTAAGTAATGTGGATGAAGCAGATGCTAAGAGATGTCTAGATTGAGTATGAATAACCTATTTCTATATTTTGTGATAACTCAAGCACCATAAAAATTTCTAAGAATCCAGTGTTTCATTCAAATACAAAGCATATATCCATCAAATATCAATTCTTGAGAGATAAAGTGAGTGATAAAGAAGTTAGACTGGAGTATGTACCTACCAAGGAGAAAATTGCAGATATCTTCACTATTCCTTTGCCTAAGGATACTTTTGAGTACCTCAGAGGAAAGTTAGGGGTGATTTCCGCTCCTGATTAGAACTAGGTGATGTAGGTCTTTGCATCAGTCCATGAATTCATAGCCATATCTTATTTTGAATTGATGTTGTGGCAACTCCTACTCAGGGGGAGTAGTCAGATGTGCTTAATATGTGGTTTAGAGCTTGTGTACCTTTTCCATTGATGTCAAAGGGGGAGAGATGTAATGTGAAAAAAAATTGTGGGACAAAGGGGGATAAGTGCAATTAGAGCTAAGGGAGAATATGGAAGATCTAGTTCAATTGATGGTAATATTTTTCACATCATGTGTTGCCATCAATGCCAAAGGGGGAGATTGTTGGTTGTTGTGGTTGTATTGTTGATATGTGGTTGTCATTGATGTCAACACTATTATCATTGGTGGATTACTCTACCTAACTCAAACAAGGCCAGATATAATGAATGATGTATGCATGGTTGCTAGATATCAAGTTGGTCCAAAAGAATCTCATGTAACTGTTGTGAAATGAATCTTCAAATACCTAAAAGGGAAAATTGACTTTGGTCTATGGTATCCTAAGGATGATGATCTTATCTTGAGCACTTTTACTAATGTAGACTGCGTAGGAGATGTGGATGATAGGAAGATTACTAGTCATGATGCATTCTTGTTAGGGAAGAATTTAGTATCTTGGCTAAGTAAAAAGCAAAATTCAATTTCCTTATCTACTATTGAGGCGGAATATATTGTTGTGACCAACAACTGTACTCAAGTAATGTGGATGAAGCATATGTTGAGAGATGTCCAGATTCAGTATGAAGAACCCACTTCTATATTCTATGAAAACTCAAGTGCCATAAATATTTCTAAGAATCCAATGTTGCATTCAAAGACAAAGAATATATCCATCAAATATCACTTCTTGAGAGATAAAGTGAGTGACAAAGAAATTAGAATAGAGTATGTACCTACCAAGGAGAAAATTGCAGATATCTTCACTAAGCCTTTGCCAAAGGATACTTTTGAGTACCTCAAAGGCAAGTTAGGGGTGATTTCCCCTCTTGATCAGAACTAGGTGATGCAGGTCTTTGCATCAGTCCATGAATTCATAGCTATATACTATTTTGGATTGATGTTGTGGTGGTTGCTACTCAAGGGGAGTAGTCAAATGTGCTTAATATGTGGTTCAAAGCTTGTGTTCATTTTCCATTTATGTCAAAGGGGGGAAATGTAATGTGAAAAACCTTTGTTGGACAAAGGGGGAGAAGTAAAATTAGAGCTAAGGGAGAAGATGGAAGAGCTAGTTGGGTTGATGGTATTATTTTTCACATCATGTGTTACCATCAATACCAAATGGGGAGATTGTTGGTTGTTGTGGTTGTATTGCTGATATGTGGTTGTCATTGATGTCAACACTATTAGCATAAGTGATTCTGAAGGTTGTATATGTCAAGGATATTGAGAAAATTGTAATAAATATGTTACAGGAAACTAGTGAAGCTGAGAAGGTCAAAGTGATGAGAAGTTATGTACTTTGATTTTTAGGCGTCACACATTAAAGGGTTTATTGTTGAGCCTATCTAGTATGTTGTCTGAAAGTTTCAGTGGTACGCATAAAGTATTGAGGAAGTTATGAAGTTATGTGTTCCTAAAGTTATTCAGCTACTGTAGCAGGTGTTTCTAGAAGATGAGATTGCAATTCTAGTAAAGTGAATGTTGCGTACATTATTATGGTGTTCAGTGATGTTTCTAGATTGTTATGTATCAGTTTGCTACATCTGCGTTGATTGGTGTGTTTGTGATTGAATATTTTTCATTGTGTGTTTAAATTTTGTAGGTTCTTAGCCGACATGATGGTGGTAGCGTGTTGTGGATCCTTATGGATTAATATTTTGTTGTTTGGCATGTTCAAGGTTTTTTTTTTGGGTCCTCACTATGTTGTGACCGTCTTGTGTTGGTGCACATTAAGATTTATTTATGTATTGAGGCCGACAGTTGTAATTTATTCTTTATTTATGGCTGACAGAGTTATTGATGTAAATCCATGTAGCAGATATATAAGAGAGATTGTTTTTCATATTTTGATGTATATATGAATGAATTCTCAATGTGTACATGTGTGAACAAAGATCAAATCATTCAAGAGCAGAGCAGAGTGTGAAAGAGATTAAGCAGAGTGTGAAGGAGTTTGAGTAGAGTGTGTAGAGATTTTTTTGTGCCTAATCAGAACTATCATCAAGATTTTGTAGAAGCTAATTTCTCAGTTCAACTTCATTAGATGGTTTTAATTTGATTATTTTATGTAAGGTAGCGAGCCTTCCTCTGAGCAGTGAGCTCTAGGTAGTGTTCCTAAATGCAAGTGTATTCCCTAATTTATTCTTCATTATACTTCTAATAGGGTATAATCTTGTGGACTGACATCCACCATGGTTTTTCCCCTAATAGGGTTTGCACGTATAAAATCTTGGTGTTCATGTGTCTCTGATGTATTGTTAATTTATGCTTTAATTGTTATTCATTACATCTGAGTTTAAAGGTTAAAAAGTTTGAATAAGTTTAATTTTGTGACAACTGATTCACCCCCCCTCTCAATTGTCTCTTCTTGTTTCACCAATAGGTTATTTGTTCATGCTCGCATGTGTAGGTATGTCTACCTACGTATACCCATGCACACATATACTCATGTGCATGAATTTTCACAAATACACATATATATGTATATGTATACACACACACACACACACATATATATATATGTGTATATACATTCTATGTATATACTCCATGTCGAATCACATATTCTTGTGAACCCACATAGAAGAACTTTCACTTAAAATAAAGACTCAATCACATATGTTCAAATCAAAACATTCATAGATCAAGATAAAAAATCAACACAAGAAATTCAAAGACCAAATTGAGGAACACTTACCCTTTTCCCAGCTACTTGACATGACTTATGCCAACTAGGTTGTGAGTGTGTGTGAAGCTCATATAGGATCATTAGGGTTACTAGACCAGGTTCTTCTCCTAAGTGATACTCCTCTCTTTTGGAGGATTGAATATGTTCTTGCATCTAGCTTAGCACATCATAACAGTAGTTAGCTGATCATAACATAATAATTTGCATCATGCATTTCATAGTTAGAATAAATATAAATATCAAATTGCATCAATCATTCATTCATCATATTTCCATTCAAGATTCACAAAACACATTCATTTATTCAAGAAAATAAAAAAATAAGGTAATTGTAAATAGGTAATATTACTTGGGGTGTAACACCTATAAGCTACAACTAGGTTCATATTGTTATACTTTTTTGTGACTATCAAACATTCTACATTTCTCAATAGACCATTGCATGGATTTAATGACTTCATAATGGTAGCCAATGCTTGCCAAAAAGTAGTGCAACCTCTTGAAACAAAAAATCTATGTGGATGGTTCATAATGACTTGTCTAACCTCAAAAAATTGCAAAATAAGTTACTTATGTTAAGGGCAGTTATTTCATTTTAGATAAATATCCTGGAAAACAGTTTTGCATGTAAGAATAGGCCCCAATATTATTTGAACACCCTCCCTCATTTACGGGAAAAGAATTTTTTTGAGTGCAATATTATAATAGTTTTTTGGAATGCAATATAATAATAACATTAGAACAATTTGTGAGAAAAAAATACACTTGAAAAGAATGACCACAATTGGAAAAAGTAAACTGTGATTTTAGGGCATGTTTTTATGTACACAAAAAAAGTTAAAACTTGATGCCATTGTAAATGCCTCTTGGTGTAAATATCTTGTGCTTGAATATTTTTCATAATTTTTTGTTCCATATTATTTTTAATTAATTTTTGAAGTCAGAGTAATTATAATTTGGACATAGGTGTATGTCATAACACAATTTTTTTTGTATGAATTGAAATTAATTTATATTATTTTTGTTGAAACAAGGATATCAATACTTAGGGAGCACATATTATTAATATTTTTTGTTTATTTTTTTATTTTTCCATGTGTGTGAAACAAATACCTCAATGTTTGGAGGAAAACTTTCATTCACAAGAAATACAATATTAATATAATAATAAATTTAAGAATAATACTTTTAGGAAATCTTATATTAAGAGATACATAAATTTATAAAACATAATTTTTAAATTACTTTTTTTATCCCTCAAAAATTAATGAAAAAGTAATTTTTCAAGTCAGTATTTTGATAAGTGTGAAGGAAAATCCATTGTGTGTATGATTTAAGAATATAAAGGCTCTATTCAACGGAGTCTAATCGAAGAAGGATTTATCAAACCATTTTAAATTAAAAACATTTAGATGGAACTCCTCGAGACTTAAATCACTCACTTTTATTAAAAAAATTGTGATTTCAGAAAAAATAAAATGATATCTCAAGTTTAGGACCCATTATTCTAGGATGACCCATATTGATTTTTGTATTACTGCCTACTTTGAACCTTCTAAGAATTTTGAAACATATTTATTAACTTTCATTAATTCTTTCTCCAAACTATATCTTCTTTCTTTACCCTTTTATCTATCTTTCTCATAGATATAATTCATTTAAATTAACCTTAGCTTTGAATTTGTCTATGATTCCACTACACCAATCTGTTCATGTGTATTCATTGTTCCATAGTTTCCTTTGACTAATTATATCCTTCAATAGTTGTGACTATATAGATTCTCTATGATCTGATACTTTTGATCTATCATTAATTTCTTCACAACAATGCTTAATCTCTTCACAAACTACCAACTTAAACTCTATCTACAACAAATTACTATTGACAGTGGATTAGGAGTAGAATAATACAATTTCATAGAGATTGGTTGCTTCTAAGTCTTCTGATTGCATATTCATGATCTATTTTTCAACTCCAAATCTTCCTCGATAGCGATCTCTATCTTTTTTAAACAGTGGTAGCCCTCGCAGTGGCTTAAATTGAGAGACTTGAACTAAATTTTATTTGCAAGAACCTCTTTTCAAAAAGTTTGATTGTTAACACAAACCTGTCTTCATATCATCTAGATTAAAACCTATATATCTCAACCACTCCATTAGAAAAATATAATCCAAAACAAATTAAAGGCTACAAGATGCTTGAAAACATAAAAATGAATTACTTTATTAGATGAAACCTTGAATCTCAATTCACTTGGTTCTTCTTAGCAACTTCTTCCTGATTGTGATCTCATTTTTGTTGGTGGGAAGAGGAGACAATATATAACCATAAATGTGCTACTGCACCAAATGAATTTTAGTATCTAATTAAATCAATTACATATTCCTTATTATATAAAGGTCTTAGAAAAGTTAAGAGGTCGATAAACTAAAAGTAACTAACATCTAATCAATGAAAGAGACTCATGCAAAAAACAAAAAAAAATAACTAAACCCTAGTTCATTTTTAGTTACAATAAATACTACTCATGCAAAACTATAGTTTCTCTTCATGCAATCAATAGAAGAAATTACATTCCAACACACCTCATTAATTTCAACCACACATGGTTTATTGTTTTCCATTCTCAATTTTGTCTCTCATTGTTTCTTCAAACAATCTTCAAGATCTGTGGATCTTATTCCTTTGAACTTCATTCAAAAATTTCACGTGCCGTCATTTTTTCTTTCATGATTTCTTCTTCAACAACTACAAATCTATCGAAATGCATCAATCAAATCTTTGAATTTCATGACCTTTCCTCTAATTACCTCCTCCTACAATATGCACCTTGACTTTGGTGGCTTCTCTTGAGAATTTCAAAAATAGTTGCTACTTCACATTGGTAGCTTAGACATCTTCAACTACTATGACAATTTTTTCACATAACCCACAATCTTATTTTTCTTTTGTAGACAACATCGACATTCAATTTTCCTATGCCTCTTTTCCTTGGTAGCTTCTCCAAACATTACAATTAAATATTTAAAAAATAAAAATCCTTTACTTGTGAAGCGATCTCTTCAAACATCCACATCACTTGGATGGAAAATAAAACAATTGTTCAAAATCTACAAACTCTTCTCCTCATCGATGGATAGTTGCATGGCTTTTTTACATTTCTTTGGTGATTTTCCCTAGTAAAGAAGGCTTAATAAATATTCAAATAGACTCCTTTGACTTGCAAGCTATGATTCCCTTAATCTCCTAAAAACATTATACAAATCTTTGCATTCCTCCTTGTCTTTTAGCGATCTCTTCTTCCAAATTGGCATCTCTTCCACCTACAACTTCTTTAGATTCTCCTACAATTTATTTCCTCTTCCACAAATAATCTCCTCCAATCGACTCTAATATAATATAAACTCTTACAATATACTTGGCTTAGAAGCTTAAAACCTTTAGCAATAATTTAAGCTTTGATAGTTGTAGCTTTTGTAACTCAAGTGACTCCTCTCCATGTTGTGCAGATCTTAAACTATTATTCTCTCTAAATTTGGCTCCCTTTGGACTTGTGATTCCTTCATTCAAGCATCCATGATCAGACTTCCTTTAGCAAACAAAATTACATTTTTATCTCCTTTGGAATGTTCTCACAATCTATAACAATCAGCCTATAACCCTAGCTTCTCTCCTCCAAATCTAGGATCCTATTAGAATCCCTTGATCTCCTTCTTCATCAGTAGTTGCAACTACAACCTGCAAACTTTTGATTACTTATTTCACTAAAACTATGACTTCTTATTATAGTGACTCAATCTTTAGATCTACGACTCAAACTAATCTCTTTTCAACTATGAAGTGGATTTTAAACCATATTTTGTAAGTCCTTGAAACCTATGACCTTTACAGAACTTTGAATTACAACAACAATCTCCTTTGGCTAGTTTCTTACTAGATCTCTTTTTAATTCCTTCAATCTGCAACTATAGTCTATAGTGATGTTCTTTACTTGAACAACTTCCTCTACAATTTGGGTGACTCCTCATAAAACAGTGATCCAATTTGAATTTGGTAATATTTTTTCTTCAACATTCTCTCTATAACCTTATACACATGAGCGATCTATATTTGGACCATTTTCTTGCAATTTTAATGTTTGTAATAAAAAAAATGATCTTAATTTTAAAAGAAAACTATGATTAGATTTACTAAATAATGACAACAATTTCTATTGAAATTGTCAACTACAATCCTTGGTTGGTAGCTTTATCTTCACACTTTCTTGACTAGTAGATTTTGACACCAATCTCAAGGTCAGTGCAGGACTGTGGGGGTCCAAACTATGCCCTTAAGTGGAAATGAAAATTTTAAAAAATAGAGTTAGGAAACTTGACATAAAAGTTTGAATATGTTATTAACATAATTTGAAAAATATGTAAGAACAAAATTTATAACAAATTGAATGTAGTTTCTAAGATACTAGTCCTCTTTTAGAATAAAATAAATCTATTTGGTGAAATTTTG
Organism: Sequoiadendron giganteum; assembly: GCA_007115665.2. Taxonomy (NCBI): domain Eukaryota; kingdom Viridiplantae; phylum Streptophyta; class Pinopsida; order Cupressales; family Cupressaceae; genus Sequoiadendron; species Sequoiadendron giganteum. The sequence goes on from CM021102.1 coordinate 354,924,942, forward strand.
AAATTTTAATATAGCAGTACTAAATTTTCAGCAAAAAAAATAAAAAGTAGGTGTATGTCTGACCAACCTAAGTAAACGAAAAAATAATAATTTATTTTTTGGAAACTTTCAGTATAAGTAGAGGACACATGCCCAGATGTGCCACATTTTTTTAATAATTTTTTTGCAACTAAAGAATTAGTTATGAATATCTTATTATAAATTTTTAGAAATATTAAAACTTGGTTTTTTGGCCACCATAACTTGGTCAAAAATTTATGAAAATCAAATTTTCTATTTTGTATCCTATAGTATGGGATGCATAGAATGTGTTGCATCTTTTGGATTCAATAAATACAAAATTGTTTGAGAATTATAGGTTTTTTTCAATTAGCCTATCAATCAAGACTTTAGTTAGAATGTGTGTAGAAAATCAATAATAATTATCTATTAAATCCAATTAATTCATATCTTATATTGGTGGAAAACTATCAATTTTATCAATTAACCCTTTTCATTTCATCAAATTCATATAAAAAAAATTCATCAACCACTTATAAGTCATACTGCCACTTTTTGGACCCCCGTGATCCTACACTCACTCCTCATATACTATAGAGAACACCTCCATCTCTTAGGTGATGGGCCTTTCTTAAATTTCTTTGAGATTACATTCATTCAAAAATCAGTCGATTGTGATGTTTTTGCATGAAAATAAAATTATTCAAATCTTAGCTCTACCCACAATCTAAAAATGCAATCACTAATAACCCTAGCATTGATAGCACTTGTAGGTGGGCAGAGGAGATGTCAATAAAACTCATTTGTTGTAGTAGCACATTTGTGGTTATATATTGTCTCCTCTACCCACCTATAGTTTTATTCTTCTAAAAAAGAAAAGAAAAACTCCTTTAGTAATTGTAGGATCCTCAATCACACAATTTCTATATATAGCTTTTCTCATGTAATGCAATGACAATGGAATTCTAGATCAGTATTTAGAATAGGGGAAAAATCCTCCTAATCGATGGCATCTTCCTTGCTTCAAGGTGGCTATGATCAAACTGCAATTTCTCCTTCATGGTATTTCTTTACACACCATTACTTTTAGTGGCTTGTTCTTCAACATGGATTTTTTTCAACATCCTTCTTTCTGACTAGCAATTTCATCTCTTATGAGCACTATCCTCCTATTGATGACTCGCTTTGTAGTGATCAAACATAGGTGGCTCGAAAAAATTATGTCATATTCTTTAACCTTCAATCTCCTTTACAATCAATGTAATCTTCTTTCTATGATTTTCCTTGTATTTTTAAACTTGTTAAATTTCTAGTAATTTCTCCTTTAACCTAGTAGCTTATTGATCCTTATCGGTGGATATTCCTTAAATCTATTTTAATAAAACCTGTGTTGTGACATCTTCTAAACCACTAGATGACATAATCACAACGATTCTCCTATGTAGAAAATTATGATTAAACAATGTTCAATAGGCGGATTTTTTCTTGAATAATCAAGACAATTGAGAGGGGGTGAATCGTTTATAGCAAATTAAAACATCAAAACCCTCAATAGTAATCAGATCCACAAACATTCATTAAGCCCTTATTCTGTTAAAGTATTTAATCATGAAATGTAGATAACAAAAACTGAAATAACAATACCGTACAAAAGAGCACACCAAATTTATGAGGAAAACCCAATGAGGTAAAAACCATGGTGAGGATTAGCTCAAAATATAAGTAATTACATAATCGATACAAGGGATCACAGCTAGAATAGGACACACTATCCAAAAAATCTCACAACAAGAGCTCACTACAACAGAAACAAACAAAGAAGTGTAGTAATGAAAAAAGTATCCTTTTTCCTTGATTTGGGAATAATTTTCATTGAATTAACCTAATTATACCTATGTCTAATGTTGTAATGTGTTGTAACATATTCACATTGATCTTGAGCCCTCTTGTACTAAAATAAATTTAATGTGTATCTTATTTAAGTGTTGTAAAGTGTTGTAACACACTTTCACATTTATCTAGGGTCCCATTAATTAATAGTGTTTAATTGGAGTTAATTAGCCCCTTTAATTCAAATTTAAGCCTTATTTATGACACCTCTTGAAGATCTATCCTAAAACCCATAATTCAAATTGCATAATATTTAATTGGGAAAAATCAAGGTCCTATAAATTGGTGCTAGGACCCATTTTCCCTAGGTGGCAAATGGGTCCTCCCTCTATAGGACCTCGCTTTATTAGTAGATTCTACATGGGTTTTTAGTGATCTTTCATTCCTTGAAGGAATGGTACTAGAAAATAGTGCCAAGATCCATTTGCCCTAGGTGGAAAATGGGTCCTCCACTAATAAGGACACCCTTTCTAAATTTCATTGTTGTGGGAATCTAATAATATTTATCTCCAAATCTAGTGTCAACTTGAATTATTTGAATTTTGAGGTTAATCTCCTAATTTAGTATAAATATGGGGTCAATTCACATAGTTTCATCCTAGATTTTTATGAGCACTCAAGAATACATTCAAAAGGGAATTATAGAGCATCACAATATCATTTTCAAAGGAATTTCAATTCATATTATCAAGAGTTTATTGTTTCAAAGATCATATCATCATGACAAGGGTTTAGTGCATTCATGCATGTTGTTGAGCTAAGATAGTTGATGTAGCATTGAAGATCTATTGCAAGAATTTTTCACATCATATTCAAGGATCAAGATCTACATTATTCATGGCCACTTCATGCTAGTTTGTAGATTTTTATTCTAAGAAATATTAAAATGTATCTACATTCCATCATTTCATGTTTCATGCTTCAATTTTACATTATTTCATCATTTGGTTTAATTACCTACAAGGGGTTTGACTTAGGCAAACCCATATTCACTAACAATCAACAATTTGTTCTTCCCTTGAATGTTTTTGCATATTTAGAGATTAAATATCAAGCGGAGAAGAAGTTTGGAGTAATATTACAAAAGTTTTCAAGTTGACCTTAAAAGCGCAAGAACAAAGAATTGAAGCTACAAAATTAAGTGCAAGTTTTTGTGAGTTGATAACTAGGAATTTGAGAGTGTACTCATCAAGGGAAATAACCTAGATCTCAGTTTCAGAAACCCTAAGAAAGACCCATTCACCACTAAAGGAAAATGAGTCCTTTGTGCCCTAAAAATAGGCTTCTTGTACTAAGGTACACACCTCTTTGAGCTCTAAAAACTCCCCTCATAGTTGCTATAATAGTTAGGTTCAATTTATGATTGTTATTTATATCATTTTCCCTCATAATTGCATAAATTATAGTGATTTTGGTGGAATAATTCTAGTGGTTTATCTTGACCTTGATAAGCCCTAATTTCCCATCTCATCATTTTTGGTGAACCTAACATATTGAACATTGCAATTTTCTAATTTTTGAAGTCTTTGCATCTGAGGTTAGATCTTGTATTCACTTGAATCTCATTTAGATCTCATATATTTTCATTTGAAAAACTAAACAAAATTTCATTTCAACATAGTTCCTTGCATTCATCTTTTCATTGCATTCTCACATTGCATTTTTTGGAAAATCTGAAACTAAAATGCACTACTTCAAACCTAGAACTGAAAGACACTAATGAAAGCTTGCAAATCATTAAAAAATAGTTTTAAAATACCTAAGCAAGACCCATTCACCCTTACTAGCGAATGAGTCCCTAATCAAGTAAAAGATGAACTTTCTAGCATTTGAAAAAACATTAAAAATCATCCTGAAATCCACAAAAACATCTTAGAAAAACTTAACCAATAACCATTTTCCCTTATTGGTGAATAAGCCCCTATTGGCTATAGATCTGCATTTTTTGAAAAATAAAACCTCTGTTTTAGGCTTCGGTTTGTTGTTACTTTCTTGTTTTAGTCTCTTGATCTATTGTTTCATTAAATTCATTGCGTTTAGCTTAAATCTCTTCATTTTAGTGTATTTTTAAAATTCAATGTAATTGCATTCAAACATTTCATTTCCAACTTATTGCATTGTCTAATCAGTAAATTGCATTGCTTAGAATCTAAAAGTTGCATCTCATTCTAGGTTGTTGCATTGTCTCTTTACCATTTAAGGGTTTCCACACTAGGGTTGTAAAATTTGCATGAGATTTACAACTTGGTGTCCTATTCACAATACTATTATAAGATGTAGTTCGAGCATCATGTCATTCCAGGATATCTCACTCACCATGGATATTGGGTTTTCTGATTCTCTTTCTGATAGTGTTGATAATCAACCCTCTATGGCTCAAGATTTGTATACTTCCCTTCAAATATCACCAGAAGAACTAACTAAACTAGATGAAACATTCAAAATATTACAAGCCCTTATCCTTAGTGAATGCATAGACATTAGCTTGGTTCCCATTATACAAAACCTAAGGAAAGTGCTTAAAAACGGAAATGGAACACAAATTGTCTATGGTCTTAGTCACTTCATTCATAACTATTGGAATAAAGCAAACAATAACAATATACATGCTACAATTAACCTTCCTAGTGAAACTAATATGAATGTAGACATAGATGATGAATATACAAAAGATATCAATGAGGAATAACTGATTAAAATGGTAGGATTTATAGAAGCTAATCCTTGTAAGGGATCAACTAAAAAGCCTCTTGGCATTGCTTTCTCACAAATTGACATACTTGAACGTGCACCTGATGGTCCTCTTACATAGCTGGCTGAATCAATGCTAAGCCCACTAATGGGATATTAATTGATCCCATCTATGGAGAGAATTTGGTCACTAAAGAATTATTATATGTGCATGAACTATATCAAGATACATATAACAAACAAAAATTATGAATGAAGACGCATAATGGGTTTGCATGCCCTATGATAGGATCAATAGATCTCCCTTTAAAGGTTGGACCGAAAACAATAAATGTATCATTCTCCATCATTCTACAATTGGACCATTTTTTTGTGAAGCTAGGCTATCCATGGCTTCACTCCATGAATTTTGTCCCTTTGGTTGTGCATAAATTTCTAAAGTTTCCATTTGACAATGATATCTTTACTATGCATCATAGTGGATATAAGATTGCCTCATCCCAAGGGAATTTTTCACTAGATTTATTTTGGCTCAAGCCTATGGAACCTATCAAGCCTTGCAAGGATTTATTTTTCAAATCATATAAAATGTTCAAGGAAAAGGAAATATCAAAATTATCCCTTCGAAACATGTCTCAACCTATAACTGAAACACCCATCCTTGACAAAGGAATGATTGAACCAAAAGCCCTTTTGAACATACAAGAATAACCTATAGAAAAACCTCCTACAATTTCCTACAAGAGACCATGAGATAACACAGACAGTCATGTTGTCTCTCCTAGAGTTAAAAAAGTTCACAAAGTTAAAGAGGAAGTGGTTGAACACCATACTGTTGTTTCTTCTATTCCTCCCAAGGATGAGAAGAAACCTATGACTGACAAACCCACTCTTACACAAACACAAATTGACAATAGAATAAAAAGGAATCGAAGTGCTAGAGAGCTACCATGCCCAAAAAAATTCACTCGAAAATGCAACAATTTTTTTTTCTTTCTTTAATTTGCTAGAGAGCTGTCATGCTCAAAAGTTTCATAATGTCGTGATTGGGTATAATTTTAATTATGGATTTTTTGAAGCTAATATAGTTATTTTAAATTTGTGTGATTCAAATTTAAGATCTTAAAACATGAATACTTCAATACAATTCTCTAACATTGTCATCCACTCAAAGATCATTGCTTATTATCATCAATGTTGGATCATATATATTGACAATTAATTTCCTATATTCATCAAGTTTAACATTCAAATTATAAATTTCGTTTGACATCCTAACCTGTTTTTCCTTTTAAAAGAGGTAACCATATTATTCTTGGATATTAATAATACTTGTAATATTTTAAGACTAACAACTCTCTTTTATTGATACTATTATAATTACATTATTTATTCCATATGATCAATTATAATCTTTATCTATGCTAAAATATTTTATTTTATTTATTTAATTTTCTAAGTGTTTTGAGAATAAATTACCATTATTTTATTTGATAGGTTACTAATAATATTGATTCCCTATGGTAATTGCAATGGTAATTTCCTATAGTATTTACCTCTCAATAATTTATGGCTGCTAATACTATTTACTCCCCATTGTAGTATTTAAATTTACCTCATAACAATTCATGGAGCCAATAATATTTATTCTCATTTGTATTTAAAATGGTAATTTCTAATAGTATTAAAATTTACCTCTTAAGTAGTTAATACTATAGAGCCAATATGGAGTTATTACTATATGGAATTACTATACACTTTTACAAGTTACAAAACTTACCATGAACATATATGTACAATTAAGTTGATAATAATTGATAGAAATATTAATATTATAATTTAAAAAAAAATTAACCATAAATTAACTCTACTAAGTTAATATATGATAATGAGTATATTAGTGTAACATTAGCATTAATATTTCTGTTATTAATAATAATATTATGTTATTATCCAATTTAATGTTATTATTAAAACATTAATATCAACATCAAAAATAACATTTTCTCTTATCATTAATACTATTGTATGTTAGCAATATTGACATTTCTCTTTTTAATTAGAACTAAATTATTAATGATGCAATATTATGATTATTTACTAAATCAATAAAATCATATTCAAATAAGCTTACTATGGGAAAACATATTGGTATTAATGTTAAAATAATATTGACTTCAATGATATATAAATGACTAATATTTCCTAACATTAAAATTCAAATGACAATATTATTATTATATACATATTACTTGGCATTAATAATATAAACTCCATTATCTTTCCAATGGAAAATAATATTTTAACTTTACAATTACTTTTTTTTTAACTAAGGAGTAACAATCACAAAAGAATACAAACTAGTAACTAATGCAGGAGCATCCTTGCTTCTTTGCAATCCTGCATCAACCAAAAATATTTTCATTCAGTTTTGTTTTTGTTCTTGTTCAAGAGCGCAGATTCGATATTTCATCATGTTTTCTCACCCAACCTTGCGAATATGTTTTCATCGTGGACATGTTCATTTTCCTAATTCCAAGATTTCAGCTCGATTGGATCTTTTTCCAGAAAGTTATTTCTTTTGGATTAAGTGATAGTTTTGGAACTGGCCCCAAAATAATTTCAAAACCTAATGGCTAGTTTGATCACTCATGGATCTTTCTCGTAGCTTGTGGATCCTTGCGAGGTGTTTCTAATCATTTCATGGAGTGTCCCCAACCTTAATTTTAGGTCCACACTTAATCATATGCACCTGTCATGGAAGAATTCAAATTTGAGGCCGACATGTTCATGCACATGTTACGTTTCCTTCATTGGAGATTATAAAGATATTTGGCTGACACAGATGTTTCTAGATCTGTAGATATGATATAAAGCTTGTAATGGATCACTAGGATAACAATCAATCAAGATCAAGATGATGAAGATGAATATAGAATTCTATCTATAATATCTTCCCTTGCATATATGAATATTGTATTTTGAGCATGTTGTATCACTCTTGTTAGCCCAATCTGTAAGCTCAGATGAGGCTGACTATATGTAATTTAATTTTTTGATAATTAGAATGTTTGAATCTAAATTTGCATCCATATTTTGTGTTGCTTCTTTTGTGTAACTCTTGCTACATGGCCCAAATTTTTCTCTTTGAGGACCCTCCTGTCGTGACTACACCAAAATTAGTACCAGAGTGAGATTCCTTCTGTGGAAGATTGTCAGAGTTTGTAAAGTCCTGTTGAAGATTTTTTGTGGGGTGGCAGATTGAGGATCCGGCCTACAGCTATAGAGCACTTGTGTAAAGATGGCAGGAAGAAGAAATGGTAGAGGAAATGGAGCACATGGAAATGCAGACCCAACTATAATGGAGATGTTGAGAGGAATGACTGCTAGATTGGAAGCAATCGAAATGAACTAGAGGAGAGGTTGACCAGTTGATGATGTGAGTGATGAAGAGGTAGATGAAAAAGAAGAAAAGTAAAGAGAAGATCAACCTAGCCTAGTGATTAGGGAGAAGAGAGGTTCATAAGAGCTCTAAATAGAGTGAATACTAAACCACATTTCAATCCACTAGATTACAAAGGTAATTTGGATTCAGATGAATTGCTTGATTGGATAGCAGAGATGGATAAGTGCTTTGATTTTGAAGGTACCACATAAGATAAGAAGGTGAAATTTTCCTGTACAAAGTGTAAAGGACATGCATCCCTTTGGTGGGAACATTTGCATATAGATAGGCAAAGAAGAGGAAAAGAGAAGATAGGATCATAGGATCAGATGGTGAATAAGTTGAAGACAAAGTTTATGCCTGTAGACTATTAGATTAGTTTGTTTCGAAAGTTGAAGAATTTAAAGAAGAAAGATTCAAGTGTGACAGAGTATACTGAGGATTTATACAAGTTGAATATCATATCTAGACATTCAAAAGATGAAACTGAACAAGTAGCCAAATATATGAATGGTTTGAGGTCATCTATAAAAGATGAGATCAATTTGATTAAGTTGTTGAGTGTGGAGGAGGCATATCAATGCACCCTAAAAGAGGAAGAGAAGTTGAATTAAAGACATGAGCAAAGAAAAAGAGGAAGAGGTGGAAGATTTCAGAGAGGAAGATTTTTTACTGAAGGAGGAAGAGGACCTTTTTCAATTCAGAATGAAGATAAGGAAGTCAGTAAGAATGATAATTCATACTGTAGAAATGATGGAAACTCTTACCAAAGAGGAGGATATGGTGGTTACCAGAATGAGGGTTATAGAAAAGGTGATACAGGACATGAGAAAAGAGTATTTAGGGGAACTTGTTATAAGTGTGGTGGAGAAGGACATAGAGCATTTGAATGTAATCAGGGAGAAGCAAGCAAAAGGACAAAGAATAGTAGAAGAGTAGCCTTTGTTAAGGAGGATCATGTTCGATCATCTAATAAACCAGAAGAGGGAGAAGTGTTGGTGAACATAAGAGTATTGTGTCAAAGTGAGATGGAGCAGGAACTGTTGTAGAGAAATAATTCGTTCTGAACCAGATGCAAGGTAGTTGGTAAATGTTGAAAAGTGATTATTGATAGTGTAAGCTCAAAGAACCTAGTTTCTAAAGAAATAGTGACCAAATTGAAGTTGGAAAGGTTGAAACACCCGAAGCCCTATTCAATATCATGGATTCAAGATGAGCATAAGATACTGTTAAGTGAACAATGTTTGGTAACATTGAAGATAGGAAATTACCATGATGAGGTTTTGTGTGATATCATGCCTATGGATGTATGCCATTTTTTGTTGGGAGGGCCTTGGTAGTATGATAGATAGGTTATTCATGATGGAAAGAATAACATATATAATATTGTTGAAAATGGGATGAAGCAGACCTTGTTGCCATTGGAGGATGTTCCTAAAACTGAGGTTTGCACGAATGCTAGAATTTTTTTGGTTGATGGAAGGAGGATTTTGGATGGACCGAGACATGAGAACATGGGTTATTCCTTGGTTCCTAAGAAGGTTGAAGACTTGAAGCATGTAGAAAAACAACTAGAGGAGATAAGGGGATTGCTAGTAGAATATGAAGCTATCATTCTAGATAATGTACCTAATGGATTGCCACTTGTGAGGAGTATTAGTCATTGCATGGATCTGATTCCTAGAGCTAGTTTTCCTGATAAAGTAGCACACCAGATGACACTGGTAGAAAATGAAGAATCGAACGGACAAGTGCAAGAGTTTTTGAGAAAAGGTTTGATCTGGGAAAGCTTAAGTCCTTGTGCAGTACCTATAGTGCTAGCACCTAAGAAGGATGGAGAATGGAGGATGTGTACAAAATATAGAGCCATAAACAAGATCATAGTGAAGTATAGATTTCCTTTGCCCTGGATGGATGACATTATGGATTTTTTGAGTGGAGCTAATTACTTTACAAAGATAGATTTGAAGAGTGGGTATCATCAGATCAGAATCAGAGAAGGGGACGAATGGAAGACAACATTCAAGACAAATGAAGGATTGTATGAGTGGTTGGTGATGCCTTTTGGACTAAAAAGTGCACCTAGTACTTTCATGATGTTGATGAATGAGGTATTGAAGAAATTCTTGGGTAGGTTTGTGATTGTCTATTTGGATGACATCTTGATTTTTTAGTAAGACTAGAGAAGAAAATTTGTTGCATATTAGAAAATTTTTGTAGAGGTTGAGAGAAAAGCAGTTGCTGATAAACATTAAGAAGTGTAGTTTCATGAAGGAAGAACTGGTATATCTGGGATTTGTGATATCAGTGGATGGATTGAATATGGGTCCTGAGAAGGTAAGAGCACTTGTTGAGTGGCCTACACTAGAAAGCATTGGAGAGGTAAGATCATTTCATGGATTGGCTAGTTTCTACCAAAAGTTCATTAGGAATTTCAGTTCTATTTATAGTCCTATGAAAAAAACAATAAGAGGAGATATGAAGGATTTTAGGTGGACATCTGGAGCAGACAAGAGCTTTGAGTTGTTGAAATAGAAGGTGACTGAGCACCTTGTGTTGGCTTTACCATATTTTAATAAATTATTTCAAGTAGACTGTGATGCAAGTGGAAATGCAATTGGAATAGTATTAAGTCAAGAAGGGAGACCATTAACTTATTTTAGTGAGAAGTTGAATGATGCAAGGAAAAGGTATTTGGTGTATGATAAGGAGATTTATGCCATAGTTCAATCTTTAAAGAAGTGGAGACATTACTTGTTGTCTAAGGATTTTGCATTGTATACAAATCATCAAGCCTTACAATATTTTAATAGTCAAGGTAAGTTGAATCAGAAACACATGAGATGGGTGGAACTCTTCTAGAGTTATACTTTTGTTTTGAAACATAGGAGTGGAAAGTCAAATAGAGTTGGTGATGCTTTGAGTAGGAGAAGAAATTTACTGGCAGAGATGAGAGTGGAGGTATTAGGCTTTAAGGAATTAAGGAACTTGTATAAGGAAGACCCGAATTTTGCAGAACCTTGGAGAGCTTGTAAATAACCAGTCTTGGAGGATAGGAGTCAATGGTTGGATTATTTCATTTAGGAAGATATGTTGTTTAGAAGAAATCAGTTTGTGTATACCCCAAAGTTCAATGAGGGATAGCTTAATGAAAGAGAAACATAGTGGAGGATTGGTAGGACACTTTGGAGTTCATAAGACAATAGCATTGGTAAGTGAGAACTAATTTTGTCCTCAGATTTAGAAGGATGTTAGGAAATTTGTGCAAAGTTGCAGAGTTTTTCAAGTCACAAAAACAAGTAGTCAGAATGTTGGATTGTATAAACCTTTGACCGTTCCAGAAAGACCTTGGGAGGATATCAACATGGATTTCATACTTGGTTTTTTGAAGACACAAAGAAGACAACAAATGTAGTACATGTATTAGAATTGTATTTTAAGGAAGTGGTCAGATTGCATGGATTAACTAGAAGTATTGTTTCAGACAGAGATACAAAGTTTGTTGGTTACTTTTGGACAACACTTTGGAAGAAGTTGAAGACATATTTGAAGTTTAGTTTTACTTTTCACGCACAAAATGATGGATAGACAGAGGTAGTAAACAAGATTTTGGGAAATTTGTTGAGATTTTTGGTTGGGGCGAAGACCGGAAGTTAGTATTTAGTCCTTGCTCAAGTAGAGTTTGCCTACAATAATTCAGTGAACAGGAGTACTAGAAAAACACCTTTTGAGATTGTTACTAGAGTTCATCCTAGAGGTATATCAAAATTGTGAGTCATCAATAAGGAGGATAAAAGAAGTGTTGAAGCAGAGGAATTTGCAAAACATATGAAGAAAGTGCATACTCAAGTAAAGTAGCAGTTGCAAGATATGAACTGAAAGTATAAGGAATGAGCAGATGAAAAGAGGAGACATAAGGAGTTCAAAGTTGGAGATGAAGTGATGGTGTATTTGAGGAAGGAAAGATTTCCAGTTGGCACCTATAGTAAGCTAAAGATGAGGAAGTTTGGACCCTGTAATATTTTGAAGAAATTTGATTCCAGAAATGCATATGAAGTAGAGTTACCAAATGGCATGGGTATATCTCCTACAATAAGTCTAATCAATGTAGATTCAAAATGAGCTGAGGTAAGATTTTTCAAAAAAAATCATATGTCAGAAATGCAATAAACCTTGACATATAACAAAATTTTGTAGAAGAAAGAATGTGAAGGTTGATCTATTAAAGAAGAATGATCCAGTGAAGAAGGTTGATCTTGTAGAGATGAAGAAAGAGATGAACAAGATATGGAAAAAGAAATAGGAGAATGAGGTTAAGAATGAGTTTGTACTAGCTTCTAGTGTATATTTTTCCTCTAGAAACTAAATGAAGAGCTTTGGCTTAGAGGGAGTTTTAACAGACAGTCATTAAGACCCTACCAAAGATATTGTGCTGATTAATTTACCATGTTAGGATAATATGTAGGTTGGCATGCTTGACCTATTGGTGAAAACAACGATGGAAAATATTTCATTATGAAGATTTGTGGAGAGTTTGGAGGTGACCATGCTACCACACCTAGGCTTTATGAGATTTTTACCTAACTTCAAATCAATTAATTCAATGTGATTTAGGTCATTAGAAAATAGTTTATAAGTGATTTCAAGCATGTTTAAGTCATTTTAAAATGATCATTTGAGAAGATAAGAGTAGAGAAGGAGCAAAGTGAAGTGAATAATTCATGTGTGAAACATTAGCCAATAAAGATTCAAAAGGTATTTATAGATTTCAACTTTTCCCTAGTTTTAGAAGCATTCCAAATTATAGATATATACTCTATAAGTTTTCAAGGTTGTAGATCATCGTTGACCTAAATTTAAAAGTCACCTTGATAATTTAATGATGATAGACCTAGATGGTGCATTTTTAAATATTTCATATGGTGTGTTGCATACAAAGATGTTAGGATTTACATTCATACAAAATTAGTAGAGTATAACCACTATAATCTAGGAGATGTATGGTTGAATGAGCTTATTAGAGATGAGTTTGAATTGAAACATGAGTTCAAGAGTTTGAAAAAGAAGAAGCTTGACGTTTGCAATAATATCCCCATCTTTTGTTACATTAATGAGTGGAAAAAATATACATTGAGAAGGATTCATGATAAGTTTATTTGGTTGGATATACCACACATGATTAATAAGGAGGTGATTAGGGTTGTAACATGATTATGTTTTTAAGGATTGGTCTGACACTCAAATCGGTGAAAAATGTAATGGCGATGAATTTAATAGGTGCAAAAAAGGACAAGAGAGCCCTTGCTATCAAAGGGATCAAAGAACCTATAGTAAAGTATACATCAATGGTGATAGGGTATAATATATTCTTCATAAATATAAAGAGCTCTATGTCAGTAACTACCATCAATACAACATATGAGATGGTGAAGAAAGTAATTGATTATGACCTATGTGAATTATAGAGGCTACAATTGCTAGAAAATTTGTGGAAGACCAAGAACTCCTAGTACCCTATCCAATTTGGGACTTTGATCATTTTTTTACTGTGTTACTTTCTAAATGAGGTCCCCAGAACCAAGAATATTGTATTGTTGAAGGAAATAACAATGGATATTCAAATCATAGACCACCTAATGAGATTAGGTAATGAAGACACTTAGAAGAAAGCATTATGGGGATTCTTCAATTTTTTTCAAGAGAATATGTAAGCTAGAGAAAGAATTTTGAAGAGTTTGCTAGAGAAATAGAAAAATGGCATTATCTTTATGGTGAGTATGGATTACTACATAATGCAGGTTGTTGAGCCTAGAACAATATGGATCCTTGAAAGGGGATATGAGGTTGTAGAAGATGTAATTGTTGCTCTAGTGGATCACTTGCTTCACATGCCTAAAGACTCAAAGGAAGGAAATTCTTTCCACTCTTTAGAAGGTCACTGAGTTAATTGAAAAAGTAGTCAATATATTGCAAGAAGCAGTTCTCAGTTCTACAATTGATGAGTCTCTCTCTAGTGTTGAAAAAATAAAGTTGCTATTGGATTCTTTTAAGGATTACTCCTCTAGTTTAGAAGAAAGGTTGGAGTAAGAGGTGACCAAGAAGCTGAATGAAAAGAAAATGACTAGGATATTAGACAAGTGCAATGTAGCACACAATAAATCAAAGGAGAATTTGAAAGATGTGTACACTAGTAGAATTTGGAAAATAAATGACTACATGACTAAAAATTTTAGTCACGACAACTAAAAATGACTAAATTCTAGTTATTTTTTTCAACATAGTTATAAATGAATTAATAAATGACTAATTTGATCTTTGGGTAAATAATTAGAATAAATAAATGAGTAATTTGATCTTTGGGTAAATAATTAGTCATTTATTTAGTCACACAAATAAAAATGACTAAATAATTAGTCATTTATTTAGTCACAATCCCTTTGAATAGATCATTTAAGGAATCAAGAATCAATAGTGATATTCCCATAGTTCACCATGATGTGGTTAGAAAGGAAGCATGTTAGGGAGCCCTAACTTTAACACACTCTCTAACATATTAACATACATATAGTTTTCTATTGGCGCAATCCTTGAACCTCCTCTAGGTGCAAGTTTTAGTATATATTTGTCTCTCTATATAGAATTGTCCCCCTTCTATCTTTCCTTTTTTTTCCTAATCTCTCCAAAGGTCAATTAAACTATTAATTTTTTTATATTTATTTAATCTGTTCTATACAAAAATATATTAATTATTAATTATAATAATTTTATATTTATATTTAATAATTTCTATTATAGACACAAATAAAAATTAGACAATATGATATTTGGGTAATTAAAAAAAATATGGGCGCCAAAAGTGAAAAGGAGTTTTTTCCATGTTTACCTTGTGAGACCAATGGATCATGAAGGGTTAGGGTTTCCTGGTTTTGGTGTGAAAGGAGCTCCAATGTTGATATTGAAGGAGTTAAAGATTTTTTTCACCATGGTGCACAAGTTCAGGAGAGATTCTTGGACCACGTTGCTGGCTGAGAAGGAAGCGTGGATATTGGGAGCTTGAAGGAAGTTATTAGTTTCACCACCTTGCTGAGGTTCAAGGATTTCAAGTACGTTGCAGGTGAAGTGTTGGATTTCATAGTATGAAAGGTATGCCCTATTTTTTCCCAAAGTTTAAATCTTTGATAAGAAATGCAAATAATATATTTTTTAAGAGTTCAAAACCTTTTGTGTCATTTAGGGTAGTTGTCACATGCTACAAACATAATTACAATGTCTTATGAGCATTCTCATGTGTTATATGCACAGAAATGGAAGCCTTTTTGTTAATTTTGAAGAAATTTTTGTGGGACTGTCATAGAACCTCATCAATTTTCACTCATTCCTTCACCGCAACATCGCACTATTCTTAGGGTTTATTGCTTGGCTCTTCACGGGAATGTGGGAGAAGAATGTGAGTTACCACAATACCGCATCATGTTTGGGGATTTTGGCTTGGTCATTGCAGTGAGGCGGGAAATGCATTCTCATTGCCTTCTCCACAAACTGCAGTGAATGGTAGTGCATTGGAGGGTAGAGAAGTGTGAGATTCAGAGTGGGATCGTAGGATTTGGAGAGGCATAAATTGCATTGGCATATGATAGGGGATGCACATTTTCAGATTTGTTTTAATTTGTTGGAAATGAAATATTTTCCCATTTATCTTTAGCTATTTGAATGGCAGTACTGTTGATTTCAAAATATAGGTTGCGAGCAATATATTTTGTGACATTTAAACAGAGTACTATTTCATTTTTTGATATTGAGAAACCACAAACTACAATTTCTCACTGGTCACGAGCAAGAATAAAGGCTGGAAAGGTAGTACTACTTCAGGGTTCTGTTATTGTGTTTGTTATGGCTCCATTACCACACATTATACTTCCACAAGGGAATCTTAAAGTTAAAATTTTCGTTGCTATTCACTACCAAATAAATAGAAGACGTTGAAATCTACATTTGGGAAATAAAAATAAACATAAAAATGTTCCTCCACAGGTTGGCAAGGGCTTACCTAAGGATGTAAAGGCTCAAAAACTAGCTTTCTAGCACTGGCTTGAGGTTGTAAGTTTTTGATCCCTATGGAAACTCTAAATTCCTTACAAGAGTCTACTTTTGGATAGGGAAAGCATGGGGTTTGCTACTCTATACACTATCAATTCCATGCAGTCTAGAATAATGGAAGAACATGCAACATATCAATGATCTAAATACTAATGTAAAATAAATTGTAAATGCTAGCTTAATTTTGAGGTTATATTTGGAGATCACTTCTAAAATGGTTGTTACTCGCATGTTATTATGATGATTATTTTTCTTTAATATAGATTGACCCATAACATCGTTATGGACATAATCTACATTTCTATTATGATAGGTGGTTTGATTCTGATACAGTGCAACCTTTTTTCTACTGGTTAGTTTATTTTTCAAATTTCATTTCTAGAGAGTCAAATATTACTTCTACAGAATAAAATATCATCTAGTGGAATCTTAAGATCATTCACTATAGATTTAGACTGCTTAACTATTTATGCCTATCTTGATTCGCATCGTTTCGTCTTGTGAACGCCAATGATACCTTTTTCTAGGAATTCAAACTAATTGAATATCCACGTGGAAAGTAACATTTTTTCTTTCCAAACATCCTAATTAAGGATAGAGTAATGACAGTTTAGTATCCTTAGCTTGTCTAAGTATATAACAGTCCAACTTTATTTGTTTTTTGTGATTAGATTTCAAGCTCCAATTGCATTAATGATTAAGAAGATTTATTAATACAAAGCACTTTAACAGGGAATACTATATGAACTAGATTTGGCATACTTTTAAAACTTTTCTTCTCACTTTTAGAAGAAATTTAATGTAGGTTGGATGATGGAGATGGTAAGGATCTCAATCTTCACTGTTGCCCTAGGTGCAAGATGCAACAACAGTGCATAAAATATCTTGTCCTTGTAAGCATTTCTATTTTTCATTCCTTATTTTAGACTCTTTTCAGTTGGATTGATTAATTTTTTTTGTTCTATATGCTTTAGTTAGAATTACGCTATGAACTATGTGGTTTATACCATGTTGTTGGACTAGTCATACTACAAAGGAAATTATGCTCAAGTTCTTGCATCTTGGTCATAGGTGCTAAATTTTGGTTGGTTCTTATTTCTTAGTCTCCGTCTTTTAGGCACCGTCCCACATGGCTTAAGAGAATTTGGATCAGGAATAGCCTTTTGTACATAGTTTTTCTTTTCATTGAACCAATGGACTTTGGATGGTGATAATGTGATTTGAGTCCCTAGCTAGTAATTAGGTATCTTTAATGGGATATAATTCCTTCTTTAAACTACTAATCCTAATCTGATAAAATGTGAAAGCTTTGCTGGGAGATAAGGTATTGGAAAAAGTCTTCATCAATGGTGTAATGATGCTTCACAAGGAGATGAGTGTTTAGTAATGTTGAAGGTATATAGTGTCAGTGTCCTGATAGACTTCATCAACTTGTCAACACATATTGTCTGAAACTTCATCTATAGTTCTTCAACACCTTCTACCAAGAAAAGTGTTTTCTCTGAACTTATCTGAAAGACCTAGTGATAGCAATGGCATCAGCTATGGATCATAAGTGCTAGGCACTGTTGATTTCCTATGTCATTGATATCAATTGCATAACATATCCATCCTTATAATTTGTAAGACTAATGTTTGGTAGGAGTGCTCTTAGTAGTTGCTTTGACATTTCACTAAATATCTCGTTTGAATGTTCCATAAGCATTAAAATTTCCCTGGATGCTTCCTGTTCTTTAATTTTTATGAAACTGATCTCCAAGGGATATGCATAGAACCTAGGTTCTTTTACTACAAGTTTGAGAGTGCCTTCTGAGCATTGCTTTATGCATCTACTATAAATAAAATTCATCGTATGCCACTGCTTATTCTTCTTAAGTTGTGAAAATCTCTAATCCTAGTTCTCCCCTATCTCCTCTAAAATCCTTTTTAAGGTGTCTTAAATTCTTGGCATCATGCCCTTTAGTCCATAGAAATAAATATGAAGCACCCTTGTTAGAAATATAGAGAATTTAATCTCTGTATTCTTTGATCCTATCTTGCACATACATCTTTCCATATTTCTTAAGCTCCCTACTTAATGCAGTATCATATTTACAGTTGTCAGAGTACTTCTTCATGTACTATATACACTCATTCTAAGATGTATTTCTAGATCCAACTACATAGTGATATTCCCTTTGATGTTTGAGCCTCTCTAAAGGGTTAAATTAATCATCAGGGAAGAAGCTTTATATTTATGCTAGAGGATAAGCAACTTTCTTGTCCTAAAATTTAAATTTGGTTTTGGAAGAATTCTAGAATGCTTGTTAGTTTATATTATATTAAGTTGGAATTTAGGTTATTTTTGTCTATCCTTCATAGAATTGCATACTAGAACCTTTTCTGATGCCAATATTTTCACCTAATATCTGCAATGGAAGTGATTACCCTATATATGTTACTGAACCTTGAAGATGTTCAACCATTCTAGCCCTCGGGATTTTTTTTTGGGAAATTTCCAAATCCAAATCCGAACTAGCTACATAGTCACTCAAACAACTGACTATATAACTTATACAATTCATTTTTTTATCCATTTCCTGGCCTGACATAAGTCAAGTTTCTGGAAAAATAACCTATAGGACAATTCCTTACATACATCTAGCCCTGCTTACATATATCTCATAATGGATAGAAGGAAAAGACTATCTTAGACATTCAAATGTCTACACATGATTCTGACAAGATAAATAACATCAAATGTTTTTAAACAAAATATCAGTTGGCTTAGGCATAGAAAGGAAGCAGAAAAGTCATCTTTTCTGACCTTCTTTTCAGAATAGAGTATATGGAAACTCCTAAACATCATAAACACAACTCGCTTGCAATTCCCCCGTTTAGGCTTCTTGTACAATTTTGGAAACCAATTTACCCTTGCAGGAAAGAAAATTGTCAGTCTCTTGCCCAAATTTTGATGCTGATTCCAAGCTTGAAGGAGAAATCATAACAACTATATTACTGTCCTATTATTATTATTAAAGAAAATCAATATTTAATTACATGTTAAAGTTATATTGATGACTGTCTGAATAATTTACCCTATTGAATCTTTTTGCATAAAGCATAAAATTGTTGTGTAAAATCTTCTAATGCTAGGTGTAATGTAAACTATAATGATGAACTAGGGTATCTCACACCCGATAACTCTGAGTATAGCTGATACAGATAATGACGTTAACCAAATTATGAACCTCTCAAAGAGAAACAAAATGCGACCATTTTCAGAAAAAGGAAGTATTAAAATGTTCACAAATAAACCTATAGGATCTAATGTTTGTCTCACATGGTGTCAATTTTTGATGCTCACTATATTTGTTACTCTAGTCTATGGGGTGTTTTCTTTTTCAGTATAAAGTTGAGCTAACATCTGATCCTACTTGGAGCAGATGCAATGAGGGAAAATAGTATAGGTGGGTATGATAAATATATTAATTTATATAAATATTTCAATAGATTATCAGATACATATGGTAGCTAAATAGTACAGCTGGAGAATTTCATCACTGTATTCTTTGATTTTATCTTGCAGTTGGTTTATAATGGTAGTGATTACAAAGAAAATATACAGATCCATGTGTATTATGCCTCATGTTCCTAATGGAAACAATTCTTTGATGGTTTCAGACATATGTCTTCACGCTTCTAGTTTTGTTGGTGCCATTGCCATAATTAGATCTCCAAGTGATGGAAGGCTGACCAAATATTCCCTTGTTACCGAATGTTTTTTCATGACAACAAGGATATTGAACTTGGGACTTTTGACAGTGGTGTCTGACTTCCAAAGTCTAATACAAGTGAGTGTAGAAATTCTATCCATTTCACATCTATAGAAATCATACATTGTTTGTAGCATCTATAAATTGCTAACCTAAAATGACTTGGGTATTTGAGATGCATGCAACCGTTGTTCATTTGTTTGAAATCCACAGGCTTTTAATTTTTGCAGTCATGTGAAAGGATATAATCCTAGAGACATTTGTTGAAAGTTTGTGTGGCGTACAAAAGGAATTTGGAATCTTTAATTCTTCTTTCCCCTGCCAAAATAAGTCAGAATTTTAGTGTACATGTTTGGGGAAGGAGTAGAAATGCTAGTTATTTTTTGAGTGACAAGGAATTAGGAATTTGCAAGATATCTAGCCACTGTCAAATTAAGTGCAAAGTGTGCATGCAAAGTAAGAACTAGAAATACTAGCTAAATTTTTAGCAAATATTTTGCACAGGTGCATGACAGAGTAGAACAAGTAGCTAGTTGTTATTATTATTTTTCACAAAGATTTAGTTCTTAGGTTAGTTTTCTTAGCCCAACGATTGTCTTCACATAATATTTTCCATATAATGACTCATTAATCACTCAAGGTTGTCAATATTTTGTTCTTTATATAATGGTTCAATTACATTTTAAGTTATATTTCTAAATGGGTTCTTTTTAACATAGTTTAAAAACTCAAACATTTAAATTTTTTTGGGCCACACTTTGTCATCCATCATCAAAATGTAGAGAGAGTGCAAGAAAAGTAAATATAAAATGACAAATTTGTTGGCATATAGTTGTCATTGATGTCAAAAGGGAAAACATGCAAGGTAGATTGTTGGCATGATGAAAGAGGATCAAGGATGAAATGGAGTTGCTCATGCAAGGGAGGATGCTGGCATTAATGGAAACTGTAATTGATGTTAAGGAGATATGGTTTGTAGTAAATATGGGAGCATGGGTATAGGTTGCTGGTGAAGGCATATGCTATAATGTTGTCATGAAGTTGCAGAGTCTCGTACAACAGAGGAAGAAATAGGCTGTGAATTTGATATGGGATTTTTGAGAGCATTTCAATGATGTGCTTTGCAGTTCTAGAAGTTGATGAATACACTTAAAAGAGATCTATTTCTTCTCTCAATTAGGTTTAGGGTTCATTGGTTAAACCCTAAGTTCAGATAGTCATGGCATCTGAACAATGTTTCTAATTTGATGGTGACTAGTATTCATCCGTTGCAGGTTGCATAAGTAATAACTTAATCTTTTTATGTCATTGGGTGACTGACCCCTTCACCTACCACTTATCATCAATTGAGTAAATATTTGTAGCATTGGACTATCTCCTAAAGTCTTGTGCAAATATTTCCTCTTGGTGAGATCAACGATGATGGTTAAGGTAACAAGATGTAACGGTCTTCCTGCCAGTTTGTTGAGATAGTGGTGGGTCTCAACTAAATCCTATGGGGTTAGCGGGGAACAATGGAAATCAAATAGGGTTTTGAATGAATGGTGCATGATGTATGAATGGTGGGACCTACAAAGGTAGCACACGATGACACCAAATGAAGCTTAAGGTGTGACCCAATAGGGAGGTGACAATGGTGAATGGTGACGTAAGAGGACAAGTGGCAACTTATGATTGATCAAAATGTCAAGTCACATAGATGATGGTTGTTGCACGGTGCTGACAAGGATTGCATGTGGACAGTGGGGACCGCCCACTTGATAGGAGCCAATAGTGTATGTGCCAACATCTCCAGATGGTTAAGAGCAATTACTCAACAGACCAACTCACATCATTGTTGTGAGTTTTGTGTGGATGATGTGGATGACAAATGGAAATATCCCACAAGCCCCACAAATTTTGTGTGGTCCCATTGTCAGAGCTCACGAGGATAGCGAGCTTTGGACTTGTGTCTTTGTGGACCCCGTATATGGCAAGCAACGCATGAAGGAGATCGATGGTGCATGGTTAAAGGTGACCAATTTGATGGTGATGATTCAAACATGCCAAGATGAATGGAGGATCCTAAGATCAGGGCGTGAAAGAAAAGATTGATGACTAGAATTCAAAAGCAAAGATCTGTAATGGCTCAATAGTGTGAATGAGGGTTTCAACTAGTAATCGACATGGAGGAAAAAATTAATTGGTCCAACCACATCTATGACCTATATTGGTAAAGATTTGATTAGTAATGTAGTGACATAGTTTACAAAGGAGATGAAGATCAAAATAAGATCAAATGGATAGAAGAATGCATTTAATACATTCAAATTCTAGGGTTTGATAGAGAGTTAATTTGGGAAAATTCTTTGTAAAATAATTAAATAATGTGTGGCTCGATGCAAGGTATGAAGATATCTAGTAAACCTTATCATAATGCTTAATGTTGACCTAGATGATAGCATGTGGCTCAATGAACATGTACCTTGCTGGTGAAGTTAGCAAGCAGAGGAAACCCTAACAGAAAGTTCAATATGATCTGAATGGTGGTGAGAATCTCGAGTTTGAGCTTGAAGATTGATGGACTCAAGAAAAGAGAGAATTAGAGAATTGTTAGAGTAGTTGTTGTATGTGAGTTGGGGGAGAATTGTCTGCAAGTGGATAGGTGTTGAGCAAAGTAATGTATTGTTGAGTGTGCAACAAAGGCAACAAGAGAAGAGAGTGTGTAGTACAATAAGATAAAACAAAAAATGTTCTAACTATAGAGGAGGAAAAGTGAGAGTGTGAAGCAGATGGGATGTGTTGCTAAGAGTGCAACTACAATAGTAGAGTGTGACTTGCAGAAAGTGCAACAATGTACTAAATGTAATGATGGATGATCTGGTTTTGTAGAACCAATGTTACGCATACTTGAATTTGTAATCCTTTAGAGGTTGTAGCCTCATTGTATTGAGTTGTAGCTTAGATTAGGTGATAGTGATCTCCTTGGAGTTGTAGTTCCTAAAATAGGGTGTAGTAGTATCCTTGAAGTTGTAGCTTCTAAATAGGGAGTTGAAGCTTCCTTAGAGTTGTAGCTCTTAAAATTGTAACATAATTTCATTACTTGTGAGGTTGGATTAGGATAGTAGATCCTAGCAACATTTCTCATTATGGTTTTTCCCATATTGGGATTTTCATGTACATATGGTTTTATGTGTTGATCTCTCTTGTGCTTGTGAGTATTATATATATTCATGCTTTAAACTACACATTTGAGCTTTTATGTTTAAGTTTGCAAAAGGTCTCTCTAGTTTAAAAGTTTTGGTTTCTACTAATTCACCCCCTCTTAGTAGATCATTGTGTTCTAACAATTGTTATCAAATCCCTAGGTTCCCTGGGAGAAGTTTAATCAGCTCAAGTAGATCTTTGATAGGTAAACACAATGACATGTCAGGAAGGTTCAAGCAAGCCACCTAAATTTTATGGAACAAACTATGCTAAGTGGAGCTCTCTAATGAAATGATACTTAGGTTCTCTTGGACTTGATGTTTGGGTGTTAGTTAAGAACAAATATGTTCCTCCTACTCCTCCTACTGATGCCGTAGGAAATAAGGACTATGAGAATAATGACAAAGCTTGGTTTGCCATTATGAACAACTTGTCTGATTATGTGCATAGAAAGGTTGTGCATTGTGAAACTTCTTATGATTTCTAGGAAAAAATGAATAAGATATATGAAGGAGACTCCAAGGTGAAGTTGGAAAAGCTACAAATACCGAGAGCTAAATTCAAAAGCTTGCAGATGACTGAAGAAGAAAAAATTGTAGATTATCTTTTGAGAGTTGATGATATAGTGAATGCTATTAGAGGATATGGTGTGGAAATAAAAGAGGATGTTATTGTGTTGAAGGTTCTTAGGTCCATGGAAAATAAATATGACTCTTAAGATTTTTACCATTAAAGAAGGAAGAGAAATTGATAAACTCACTCTAGATGAGTTACATAGTTATTTATTGCTTATGAGATGAGAATGCCAGGTTTTGAGTCTTCTAGAAGAGAAGTTGTATTAAATAGTGTTGAGAAAGTAAATGATAGAGCGAAGAAGAAAGACCAAGCTACAATCATTGTTTCAGACATTGAATAAATTGATGAAGAAGAAAAAAATTTCATAAGGAGACTAAGTAGGGGATTCGGAAAATATAAAGGTAATCTACCCTTCAAATGCTTTAACTATGGTAGAGTAGGCCATTTTTCTTCCAGATGTCCATATGATAAAGTGGATAACTCTAAGCAAGAAGGAGATAGTAAGAAGAAGAAAGAGTTTTATCCTAAAAGGAAGAATTTTAGAAAGAAGAAGAAGAGTCTATGCATTCAAGAAGAAAGAGATGCTTCTAATGCTAGTGATAGCTCAGATGAGGATTACAATCAAGCTCTAGTCACAAGAGAAAGTGAGAAAGAATTTCTCTTCATGGCCAATGCAACCAGGGATCAAAAGGATGAACAAGTTAAGGACTCACATGAAGAAGAAGAGGAAGTGGTTGTTGATCTTGAGGGAGAATTAATTAGTGCTCTTGAAGACATTGATGAGTTAAGAGATAAATATGATGATCTTAAGAGAGAAAACAAGAAATTGAAAAAGAATGCTCAAAAGGAGAATGATAAGCTAACTCAAGAACTTGAGGAATCAAATACGTTGGTGGTAAATCTGAAACTCGAAGTAGAGGAAGCTAAAAAAGGTGAAGAAGTAATGAAATGCAAGCTAGAATCTAAAGTAGAATCTAAAGTAGAGAGATGCATGAATTTAGAAGTAGAAGTAGTTGCTCTAAGAAAAGAATTGGAGAAAGCTAAGGAACAAATCAATAAGGGTCTGAAACTAAGAGGAGGTACTAATATTCTTGATGAATTGTTAAGTATGCAAAAACTAGCCAATAAGGAGAAATCGGGCTTGGGATTAGAAAAAGGAAAAAGTTCCTTTGTTGATGCCTCTGTTAAGCTCTATGAAAGATTTAGAGTAGAAGACAAATTAGTTCTTAATGGTGAGAAATCTAAAAAAAGGGCGTCTCTAAACATAATGAGAAATTTGCTAAAGAGAAGGAACCAATTGAAGACAAAGAAATTAACATGACAAGTTCTGGTCAACAAAAGGAGAAGCATAACACTAAAATAACAGGCAATGATGGATTCACAAGAGTGCACTATCCAAGGAGGCTTAAAAAAAGATTTCCTCATTCAGCCACATGGAACACTATGACCAAGTACTCATCATACTTTAATGGATATTGCTATACTTGTAACGATTTTGGTCATAGGGCTAGAGAGTGTAAAGTAATTCCAAGGAGGAATACAAATTTTGTAAGAAAAAAATCATGTGCTCCTTTGATTAGCATGAATGTAATGTCTTATAATTGCAACAATTTTGGTCATATCTCTAGAAATTGTAGAGGAAAATTTAGAATACCAAATGCTCAATCTAAGAAGAGGAAAAATACATCTTCCAACGTTGAAAAGGAAGTTGAAGTCTCTCAGAAATAGGAAGAGAAGATTGAAAAGAAACTAAAGGAGATATGCAAGGAGCAAGAGAAAAATTCTACTGAATCCATGATTGCTCATACAAAACTACATGTAAAGGAACAAGATTTATAGGTAATTGATAGTGGCTTCTCCAAGCACATGATTGTAGATAAAAACAAATTCATTGAACTTGAAATGAGAAAAGGAGGATCAATAAGCCTAGGTGATAATATTACTATCAAGATTCATGGCAAAAGAATTATGAGCATAGATGGGAAGAATAAGACCAAAGACATGCTCTATGTTGAAGGACTGAAACATAATCTCTTGAGTGTCAGTCAGATGTGTGAAAATGGGTACATAGAGGTGTTTAACTTTGATGGTTGCAAGATAAGAAAGAATGGTAAAATAGTTTCTCAAGGAGTGAGATCTGATAGCAATTTATACAATCTCAGTGATATACAAGGCCAAACATGTCTAATCAGCCAAGTATATGAGAGTTAGCTATGGCATAGAAGACTGGGACATGTAAAATTTGGCAATCTAGTGAAGATAAGCTCAAAAGGATTAGTAAAAAACATTCCTAAAATTGGTTTGTTCATATTTTTGGATTGAAACTGTGTGAGTTTTTTGAATCAACGTTTCAGATCAAACTCCATGATCCATCATTAGCAAAAAGCAAGCAACAAAAGAGTAGAAAGATAGAAAGAAATAGCAGACAAGGAGTGATAAATAGATGAGGGGGAGAGAAGACTGAAGGGCAAAGACTTAGAGTTGACCTAAAAATTTAAAATTAATAAATAGAAATAATAATAATAAATAAATAAATATACTTATGAAAAAGTAAAAAATAAAAGACTAAAATAGAACAACAAAATAACTAAAAAGAAAGTAACCTAATATAAAGAAACAATAACAAAATTAAAATAAAGAAAAATTAACATAATATCATAAAATCAAAATAGAATTAATTATAAACAAAGAAATGACTAAAATATATTGAAGAAAATGTAATAAAAGAAAATTAAACGAAAGACCTAAAAAATGAAGAGATTAATAAAATAATTAAAAATAAAAATCAATAAACCTAAAGATAAAAGATGAATACAAGAATGGAAAATTAATGAAAAAGAAAAAACGAACAAAAATGATTAAAAATACAAATAAAAAGAAATTAAGAAGCCTATTAATGAAATAACGAGAGGGTTAAAAACAAAAAAAAAAGAAATAATGAAATTAAAGAAAGAACATAAATGATTAAAAATATAATAAAATAAATATGAAATAAGAAACCTAACAAGAAACAAAAGAAATAATGAAATTAAGAAAGCAACCTAAAGATAGAAAAAAGGCTACAAGAACTTAAAGATATAAAATGAAATTAAGAAACCAAAAGATATAAAAAGAAAACACGAAACAAAAAATGAAAATAAGGGTGAACAAAAATAATAAAAATAAAAATAATGAAATTAAGAACCCTTACACAGAACTAAAGAAATTGAGAAAGCGGCCTTATAAAAAGACTAAGAAAATTAAAATAAAAATAATTAACAAAATATAATAAAATCAAAGTAAAATAACTATTAACAAAATAATGACAATTGAATCAAAATTTGCTAAACAAATTTAAAACAAAGACCTAAAAAATAAAGAAATAATTAAAATATCAATAAAAAATCTAAAAGATAAAAAATACAAGAAACAAAGAAATTAAGAAATTAAGGGAAGACCAAAAATGATAAAAAATATAAATCAAAAGAAATAAAGATGTAAAATGAATACAAGAACTAAAGAAATAATGGAATTAAGGAAAGAAAGGTAAAATAAGAACAAAACAACCAATTTAATACATAATAAGGATATTATGTAATAATTATATACCTAATATCCAAGCTAAAAACTTAATATAGGAAAAATTAAGAAGAAAACAAATAAATGCAAAAGCCTAATAAAAGCCTTGAATGACAAGGAAACAAAAACAAAGTCCTAAAGAAGAAAGACAAAAAATAAAATAAAAATAGAAGACTAAACAAAAAGGAACAAAAGACTTTTAAAAAACATCTAAGCCAAACATAATAGGGGAACAATGGGGGAAACCACTACAAATAGATAAGCTAAGGGAAGAGGAAAAAACACCACGAAGGAAAGAAGGGGCACCCAACCAAGGAAAGGAAAAAGAACAAGAAGGAAGGAACGAAGGAAACACAAACCGGAGGGGAAATGAGCTCACTAGGAACCAAGGAGAAAAAGATGTCTACCAAGCTGGGAAAGAGAAAAAGGAATGAAGTTGGGGAGGGGAAGGGAAATGAGAAAAAGACCACTAAAGAGACGAACAAACATAGCTAACAAGAGGGGGGAACTGAGAGGTTGTTCAAAAGAGGTTTCGAAGAAAAGCTTAAATTCCAACCCCCATCTCGATTGAGGCTGGAGGGTGATTATTTATTTCAATGGCCTCTTTAAGCTTTCTCTTGAAGTAGTTGTCTTCTTTGAACAAGATTTTGGTGTCTTCTAAGGCAATATGATGCTTGGTCTTGGATGAGTGCTCAGCTAGTGCTAATTTTGCAACTCGATCATGAAGAATATCAACACCATGCTCTTTGATTTGTGTGGCAATCGAGCAACCAGTTTCCCCAATGTAGGGGATACCACATGAGCAAGTCACTTTGTAGACACCAGAGTTGAGGAGAGAGACATGGGGGTCTTTAGTGGAAGGAAGGCGATTTTTAAATGGAGAAGGGTTTGAAAGAGCAAGCTAAGCCCTTTTTGAGGAGGTTTTTAGCAATTTTATTGGAAATGCCTTCAACATAGGGGAGGGTGGTGAAAGGAGGGGAAGGAGAAAGAGAGGGCTTAGGTTGGCGAGTCAACCTAGATTTGGCATGATTGATAGCTCGATTGATTTTCTTTCTTTTATACCCATTTAGAGAGAAAACCTGGGTAAGGTGGTTTAACTCTTGGTCAATGTGCTCATCATCACAAATTGTGAAGGTCCTAAAACCTAAAGTTTTGAGAACTCCGGCTTTTTGGCTAGGGTGATGGTGAGAAGAAGAGTGAAGGTAGAGATTAGTGTGGGTGGATTTACGAAAGACACAACAAGAAAGAGAACCATCAACTTTTTTCAAGAGAAGGACATCTAGAAATGGGAGCTGGTTGTCAGTTTCAGTTTCCTTGGTAAAGGAAATGCAAGGGGAAATGTTGTTTAAGTGAGGAATTCATCAAGTTTCTCAAGACCATGAGACCAACATATGTTAGTGTCATCAACATAGTGCTTCCACCACTTTGGTTTGAAGGGAAAGGAATAGAGGGCAACATCTTCAAAATGTTCCATGAACATGTTAGCAATGATGGGAGAAAGAGGAGAACCCATAGTGATACCCTCAACTTGTTCAAAAATGACACCTTGGAATGAAAAGAATGTGGATCTTAGACATAGTTCCACCAAGGTGGCAATTTCAAAACTAGTCTTTTGTCTAACCAGCTCGATGGAGTCTTGAATGGGAACTTTGGTGAAGAGGGTAACCACATCAAAGCTAACAAGGTCATTTTTGTCTAATTTCTGGTCTTTGATGAAGTCAACAAAATGAGAAGAGTTCTGGATGAAAGAGCTAGATTTTCCAATAAGGGGCGAGATCATTATGCTTGGGACTATTCAACTACAAGATCATTATTTATCACTCCTTGTCTGCTATTTCTTTCTATCTTTATGCTTGGGACTATTCAACTGCAAGATCATTATTTATCACTCCTTGTCTGCTATTTCTTTCTATCTTTCTACTCTCTTGTTGCTTGTTTTTTCCTGATGATGGATCGTGGAGTTTGATCCAAAACATTGATTCAAAAAACTCACACAATTTCAATCCAGAAATATGAACAAACCATTATCATGGACTGTGGAAACTTGATGATGTTAATTCCTAAAATTATAAAGCTTGAAAATACCATTTGCCAAGGATGCTAGCAAGGAAAGTAAACAAAGTTTAAGTTTCCTACAAAGGACTATTCAACTACAAAACCCTTGGAGATAATTCATACTGATCTGTGTGGTCCTACAAGGACAAGAGGATTGCTTGTTGAGAGATATTTTATGCTCCTGATTGATGGCTATACGAGAATGGCATGGGTCACATTTCTAAAGGAGAAAGCTAAAGCGTTTGAGAAGTTCAAACTTTTTAGAAAATTGGTAGAAAAGGAGGTTGGAAAGAAAATTAAATGTCTTAGGTCAGATAGAGGTGGAGAATTTACATCAAGTGAATTTAAGGAGTATTGTGATGATCATAGAATCAAGCAACAATATTCTACCCTAAGAACTCCACAACAAAATGGAGTGGCAGAATGAAGAAATAGAATTGTGAAAGATTGGCTAGAGCAATGTTAAATGAGGCCAATGTAGTAGACACCTTTTGGAAAGAAATAGTAAATACAATAGTGTACATTTAAAGAAGAGCTCTTATCAGACCAAATAGTGGTAAGACTCCATATGAATTATGGTTTTGAAGGCTTGCATTTGTCAATCATTTTAAGGCGTTTGGTAGCAAGTGCTACATTAAGCGCAAAGATGATAACTTGGGAAGATTTGATTCAAGATGTGATGAAGGGATATTCTTGGGATATTCCAACCAAAGCAAAGTGTACAAGTGTTACAAAAAGAGATTGCACAATATTGTGGAAAGTGTAAACATTAGAAGTGATGAAAAAGAGATTGCACAATATTGTGGAAAGTGTAAACATTAGAAGTGATGAAAAAGAGAAGCAAGGTAAATCTAGAAAAAATAACCTTGAAATTGAATTAGAAGATGATATAGGTGTAGTAGCTGAAGAACAAGAAGAGAAAATTGAAGTGGTTGAATGAACCCCTACAAAATATGTGCAAAAATATCATCCTGTAGACCAAATAATTTGTGATAAGAATGAAGGTGTTCAAACAAGAAGAAGACATGCTAAGGTCAAGGAACAAATGAACTTTACACTCCTATCTCAGATTGAACCAAAAAGTTTTGATGAAGCTAGTAAGGACAAGAGTTGGATACAAGCAATGGAAGATGAACTTGATTAGATTGAAAAGAAAAAAACATGGCAATTGGTTCCTAGACCATCAAGCAAGAATGTAATTGGCACCAAATGGCTATTCGGAAATAAGTTGAATGAAGATGGAGCTGTGGTTAGAAACAAAGAAAGGCTAGTGTGCAAAGGATATACACAAGTAGAAGGGATTGATTTTGAAGAAACATTTTCCCCTATTGCAAGCTTATAAGCAATAAAAATGTTCCTTGCATTCACAATCAACAAAGGATTTAATGTCTATCAAATGGATGTCAAATATGCATTATTGAATGGAAACCTAGAAGAGGAAGTATACATTGAATAGGCAAAAGGTTTTTATCTATTAGAAGATGATGGTTATGTCTGTAGATTGAGAAAAGTATTGTATGGTCTAAAGCAAGCCCCAAGGGCATGGTATTCAAGATTGGATCAATATCTAGAACAAGAAGGATTCAAGAAAGGTTGTGCTAGTAACAATTTGTATCTCAAATATGAAGGTAAGCATATGATCATTGTTGTAGTATATGTAGATGATATCATATTTGGTGGTAGCAATGATAAAATGTGCAAAATATTTGCTACAAACATGCATGATGAGTTTGAAATGTCCATGGTAGGAGAACACAATTTTTTTCTTGGTTTGCAAATTATACAAACTAAGGGTATATTCACATCTCAAACCAAGTATGAAAAAGAAATGCTTAAGAAGTTTGTCACGGTGGATTGTAGACTAGTCAGTACTCCCATGATTATTGGCTACAAGTTGAGAAAATTAGATAAATCACCTGATGCAAATCAAACATTGTATAGATCAATGATTGGAAGTCTGCTATACTTAACTACATCCAGGCCAGATATAATGCAAACAGTTTGTATGGTAGCAAGGTTTTAGGCTGCCCCAAAGTAATCTCATGTCAATGCAGTAAAAATAATTTTTAAATACATCAAAAGCACTATTGACTATGGGCTGTGGTATCCTAAATGAAAATATTTCTCATTGAAAGTGTATATAGATGCATATTGGGTAGGAAGTGTGGATGACAAGAAGAGTACTAGTGGTGAAGCATTCTTTTTGGGGAATGAATTAGTTTCTTGGATGATAAAAAAGCAAGAGTCTATCAATCTTTCTACTACAAAAGTAAAATATGTTGCTATTGCTATATGTTGTACATAGATCTTGTGGATGAAGCAGACGTTAAAAGAAATCAAAGTGGAATACAAAAAGCCTATCCCTATTCTTTGTGATAATTCTAGTTCCATTAACATGTCAAAGAATCCTATGATGCATTCTAGAACAAAGCATATATCAATTAAATATCACTTCATCAGAGAGAAGGTTGCAGATAGGGAAATCAACACAGAGTATGTTCCTACCAAGGAACAAGTGGGTATATTTACAAAGCCTTTTCCTAAAGATTAGTTTGAATATTTGAGGTAGAAGCTAGGAGTCGTTTCTCCCACCTTATATCACTAAAAATTATTGATAGGGCATATATCCTGTGGGAGTTGCATTGATCATTTATTTAACCTTGGTTAAGCATAATGTGATCAAGTCAAGTAAAATCTTGTTTTACAAATTTCTAATGACTTGATGGTTGCAACATTTGTCAACTTTAAGCTTTTCTTCAGGAGGAGTGTACCCTTTTTCATTTATGTCAAAGGGGGAGAAGTTTAAATGTGAAGCATACTGAGAAGAGAAGAGATATATGTCACAGGGGGAGCTATTTCACTATGTGAATAATCAAGTTGGTATAGAGCTTTAATGTTATATCTTGTATGAGAGCTTCAATTTTTTCCATCAATGAAAAAGGGGGAGATAGTTGGCATATAGTTGTCATTGATGTCAAAAGGGAAAACATGCAAGGTAGACTATTGGTATGATGAAAGAGGATCAAAGATGAAATGGAGTTGCTCATGCAAGTGAGGATGCTGGCATTAATGGAAAGTGTGATTGATGTCAAGGAGATATGGTTTGTAGTAAATATGGGAGCATGGGTATGAGTTGCTGGTGCAGGCATATGCTACAATGTTCTCATGAAGTTGCAAAGAGTATCTCATACAATAGAGGAAGAAACGAGCTACAAACCTGACATGGGTTTTTTGAGAGCATTTCAGTGATGTGCTCTGCAGGTCTAGAAGTTGATGAATACACCAAGAATGGATTTATTTTTTCTCTCGGTTAGATTTAGGGTTTACTAGTTAAACCCTAAGTTCAAACAATAATGACATCAAAACAAGGTTTCTAATTTGATGGTGATTGGTATTTGTCTGTTGTAGGTTTCTTAAGTAATAACTTAAGCCTATTATGTTGTTGGATGACCAACCCCTTCACCTAGCACTTATCGTCAACTGAGCAAATATTTACAACATTTAAATATCTCCTAAAGTCTTACGCAAATATTTCCTCTTGGTGAGATCAATAGTGATGGTGAAGGCGGAAAGATCTAATGGTCTCCTCGCTAGCCCATTGAGACAGTGGTGGGTCCCAACTAAATCTTGTAAAATTAGCACGGAACAATGGAGATCAAACAGGGTTTTGATCGAATGGTGCACGATGTATGAATAGTGGGACCTATGAAGGCAACACATGATGACACCAAACGAAGCTTAAGGTGGGACTTGATAGGGAGGTGACAATGGTGAATGGTGAGGTATGCAGACAAGTGGTAACTTGTGATTGATCAATATGTCAAGTCACATAGATGATGGTTGTTGCATGGTGCTGACAAGGATGACATGTGGATAGTGGGGTCCACCCACTTGATAGGATCCAATAGTGTATGTGTCAGCATGTCTAGATGGTGAAGAGCGATTGCTTGATAGACCAACATCATTGTTGTGAGTTGTGTGGGGATGATGTGGATGACAAATGGCAATAGCCTGCCAGCCCTATGAAGTTTGTGTGGGCCCATTGTCAAAGCTCACAGGCATAACGGGCTTTGGACGCGTGTCTTGTTGGACCTCGTGCATGGAAAGTAGTGTATGAAGGAGATCAATGACACATGACTCAAGGTGACTGATCTGAAAGCGATGTTTTAAACATGCCAAGATGAATGAAGGATTGTAGAATCAGGGTATGAAAGAAAAGATCGGCGGCCGGAATTCAAAAGAAAAGATATGCAATGGCTCGACAGTGTGAATAACGGTTTTGACTGGTAATTGATATGGAGGAAATAATTAATTGGTCCAACCACATCTGTGACCTATATTGGTGAACATTTAATGGACAATATAGTGACAATTTGTAAAGGAGATGATGATTAGAATAAAATTGAATAGATATAAGAACACATTTAATGCATATCAGATTCTAGGGTTTGATAGAGTTAATTTGGGAAAATTCTTTGTAACAAAATTAAATGATGTGTGGCTCGATGCAAGGTATGATGATATTTGGTAAACCTTATCAAATGTCTTAATGATGAGATGGATGATGGCGTGTGGCTAAATGAACATGTAGCTTGCTAGCAAAGTTAGCAAGCAAGGGAAACCCTAATAGAAATTTTGAGATGATCTGAATGGTTTTGAGAATTTGATACAGGAGCATCCTTGGTTCTTGGCAATCCTGAATCGACAAAAAATATTTTCATTCAGTTATGTTCTTGTTTTGTTCTAGTTCTTGTTCGAGTTGGTAGATCCAGTGTTTCTTCATGTTTTCTCACCAGATCTTGTATACCTAGGATTTCAATGTGGACATGTTCAATTGTCATATTCCAAGTTTTCAACTCATTTGGATTTTATTTTGGCAAGTTATTGCTTCTAGAGTATGTGACAATTTTTGGGACTGGCCCCAGAATAACTTCAAAACCTAATGGCTAGTTGGATCGATCGTGGATCCTCACGGTGTGTTTAGATTTGCTCTATGGAGTGTCCTCGACCTTACACCTAGGTCCACACTTCACCATGCACATCTACCATAGATGAATTTCAGATTTGAGGCCGACTTGTTCTTGTACACATTACACTTTTCTTCTTGGAGAGTGTAGCGATCTTTGGCTGACACGAATGTTTCTCGACCCGCGGATGTGGTATAAAGCTAGTATTGAATCATCAGATTGAAAAAAAGAGTTAAGGAAGATAGAATAAGATGTATATAGATTTTGACCTGTAATATTTTCGCTCGCATGTATGAGCACTATACTTTGAGCATGTTGTAATTAGGCCTATGCGCCGAATCTATAAGCCCGAATGTGGTAGACTATTTGTAATCAATATTTTTGCTAATACGAGTGTTTGCATTTGCATTTGCCTCCATATTTCATGTTGCTTCTATTGTGTGACTCTTGTTGCATGGTTTGGACTGTTCTCTCTAAGAACCCTCCTACCGTGACTACACTAAACTGGTATCAGAGCGAGATTCATTCCTTGCAAGACCATCATAAGTTGCGCAGTCTTGTTGAAGATTTGTTGTAGGGTGGCGGATTGAGGATCTAACCTACAATTGCAGAGGACTTGTGCAGAGATGGCGGGAAGAAGAAATGGTAAGGAAATGGAGCACATGGTAATGCAGACCTAGCTGTAATAGAGATGTTGAGAGGAATTGCTGCAAGATTGGAAGCAGTTGAAACAACCTAGAGAAGAGGTCAACCAGTTGATGATGTAAGTGATGAAGAAGTTGAAGAAGAAGAAGTTGCAAGAGAAGAGCAACTTTGCCTTGATCAGGGAGAAGAGAGGTTCATAAGAACCATAACCAGAGTGAACACTAAGCCACATTTCAATTCACCAGATTATAATGGTAAGTTGGATTTAGATGAATTGTTGGATTGGATAACAAAAATGGAGAAATAATTTGATTTTGAAGGTACCCCAGATGATAAGAAGGTGAAATTTTCTTGTACAAAGTTGAGATGACATGCATCCCTTTGGTGGGAACATTTGCAAAAAAATAGACAAATAAAAGGAAAAGAGAAGATAAGATCATGGGATCAGATGGTGAATAAATTGAAGACAAAGTTTATGCCTATAGACTATCACATTAGTTTGTTCTAGAAATTGCAGAATTTGAAGCAGAAAGAATGTAGTGTGACAGAGTATACTAAGGAATTCTACAAGTTGAATATCAGATCTGGACATTTAGAAGATGAGATTAAACAAATAGCTAGATATGTGAATGGTCTAAGGTCATCTATTCA
Organism: Sequoiadendron giganteum; assembly: GCA_007115665.2. NCBI lineage: Eukaryota > Viridiplantae > Streptophyta > Pinopsida > Cupressales > Cupressaceae > Sequoiadendron > Sequoiadendron giganteum. Next base: position 354,960,458 of record CM021102.1, read on the forward strand.
AGATGAGATCAGTTTGATTAAGTTGTTGAGTGTGGAAGAGGCATGTCCATGTGCCTTAAAAGCAGAAGATAAGCTGAATAAAAGACATGAGCAAAGATAAAGAGGAAGAGGTGGAAGATTTCAGAGAGGAAGAATATTCACTGGAGGAGGAAGAGGAACTTTTTTAGATTAGAACAAGGATAAGGAGATTAGTAAGAATGCAAATTCATACTGAAGAGATGATGGAAACTCTTACAGAAGAGGAGGATATGGTGGTTATAGAAATGAAGGGCATAGAAAAGATGACAGTGGACAAGAGAAACAAATATTTAGGGGAACTTGTTTTAAATATGGCGGAGAAGGACATAGAGCCTTTGAATGCAAACATGGATAAACAAGTAGAAAATTTGAGAACAATAGAAGAACAACCTTTGTTGAGGAGGATCATGCTAGATCATCTAATCAACTAGAAGAATGAGAGGTATTGGTAAAGAGGAGAGTGTTGTGTCAAAGTGAATTGGAGAAAGAATCATTGCAAAAAAGAATTTGTTTAGGACCAAATGCAAGGTAGCTAGTAAATGTTGCAAAGTGATCATTGATAGTGGGAGTTTAGAGAACCTGGCCTTTGAAGAAATGGTGACCAAACTAAAGTTGGAAAGGTTGAAACACCCTAAGCCCTATCAGATAGCTTGGATTCAAGATGAGCATAAGATACTGGTAATCGAACAATGTTTGGTGAAATTGAAGATAGGACATTACCATGGTGAAGTTTTGTGTGATATTATTCCTATGGATGTATGCCATATCTTGTTGGGAAGGCCTTGGCAGTATGATAGAAAAGCTATTCATGATGGAAAGAAGAACATATGCACCATTGTTGTTAATGGAATGAAGAATACTTCGTTACCCTTGGAAGATGTTCCTAAGGCTGAGACTTTTATGACTGTTAGAATCTGTTTGGTTGATGGAAGAAGATTTATGGATGGACTAGGACATGAGAACATGTGCTATGCCTTGGTGCCTAAGAAGGTTGAAGACTTGAAGCATATAGAAGGACAACCTAAGGAGATAAAAGAATTGCAGACAAATATGAAGCTATCATTTCGGATAATGTACTTGATGGATTACCACCTATAAGGAGTATTAGTCATTGCATGGATCTGATTCATGGAGCTAGTTTTCTTAATAAAGAAACACATCATATGACACCCACAAAAAATGAAGAGTTGAACAAACAAGTACAAAATTGTTGAGGAAATGTTTGATCAGAGAAATCTTAAGTCCTTGTGTAGTACTTGATGTGCTTGCACCTAAGAAAGATGGAGAATGGAGAAGGTGTACATACTCTAGAGCCATAAACACGATCATAGTGAAGTATAGGTTTCCTTTGCCCTGGATGGATGACATTATGGATTGTTTGAGTGGAGCTAAGTACTTTACAAAAATAGACTTGAAGAGTGGATATCATCATATTAGAATCTAAGAAGGAGATGGGTGGAAAGACAAATGAAGGATTGTACGAATGGTTGGTGATGCCTTTTGGACTGAAAAATGCACCTACTACTTTCATGAGGTTGATGAATGAGGTATTGAAGAAATTCTTGGGTAAGTTTGTGATTGTATATTTGGATGATATTTTGATTTTCAGTAAGACAAGGGAAGAACATTTGTTGCACATAAGACAAGTTTTGCAGAGGTTGAAAGAAGAATAGTTACTGATAAACATAAAGAAGTGTAGTTTCATGAAGGAAGAATTGGTATATTTGGGATTTGTGATATCAGTAGATGGATTGAAGATGGATCCTGAGAAAGTGAGAGCTATTGTTGAATGGCGTACACCTAAAAGCATTTGGGAGGTAAGACCATTTCATGGATTGGCTAGTTTCTACCGAAAGTTCATTAGGAGTTTCAGTTCTATTCATAGCCCTATGACAAAAATAATGAGGGGAGATAAGAAGGATTTTAGGTGGACATCTAGAGTAGACAAAAGTTTTGAGTTGTTGAAACAAAAGGTGACAAAGCAACCTGTGTTGGCTCTACCAAATTTTGATAAGGTATTTCAAGTGGATATAGATGCAAATGGAAATGCAATTGGAGCAGTGTTAATTCAAGAAGGAAGACCTGCAATATATTTCAGTGAGAAGTTGAATGATGCAAAGAGAAGATATTTAGTGTATGATCATGAGTTCTATGCCATAGTTCAAGCCTTGAAGAAGTGAAGACATTACTTGTTATCTAAGAAGTTTGTGTTGTATATAAATCATCAAACATTACAATATTTGAATAGTCAAGGGAAGTTGAATCAGAAACACATGAGATGGGTAGAGTTCTTGTACAGTTTTACTTTTGTTTTGAAGCATATGAGTGGAAAGTCAAATAGAGTTATTGATGCTTTGAGTAGAAGAAGGAATTTACTGGCGCAAATGAGAGTGTAGGTATTAGGCTTTGGAGAATTGAAGAACTTGTATAAAGAAGACTCGGATTTTGCAGAACCTTGGAGAGCATGTAAAAAACCAATTTTGGAGGATAGAAGTCAATGGTTGGCTTATTTCATTCAAGAGGACATGTTGTTTAGAGGAAACCAGTGTGTATACCCCAAAGTTCAATGAGGAATAGCTTAGTAAAAGAGAAACATAGTGGAGGTTTGGCAGGACATTTTGGAATTGAAAAGACAGTAGCGTTGGTGAGTGAGAATTACTTTTGGCCACAAATTCAAAAGGATGTCAGGAAATTTGTGCAGAGTTGTAGAATTTGTCAAGTTGCAAAAGGGAGTAGTCAGATTGTTGGATTATATAAACCTTTGATAGTACCAAAAAGACCTTGGGAGGATATCAGCATGGATTTCACACTTGGTTCTCCTAAGACACAGAGAGGTAATGATTCAATATTTGTGGTGGTGGACAGATTTTCTAAGATGGCACATTTCATACCTTGTAAGAAGACAATAGATGCATTGCATATAGCAGATTTGTTTTTCAGGGAAGTGATCAAATTGCATGGATTACCTAGGAGCATTGTTTCAGACAGGGATAAAAAATTTGTTGGTTACTTTTGGAGGACACTTTGGAGGAAATTGAAGATAGATTTGAAGTTTAGTTCTACTTTTCACCCACAGACAGATGGACATACAAAGGTAGTGAACAAAAGTTTGGGAAATTTGGTGACATGTTTGATTGGAGAGAAGATTGGAAGTTGGGATCTAGCCCTACCACAAGTAGAGTTTGCCTACAATAGTTCAGTGAACAGGAGTACTGGAAAAACACCCTTTGAGATTGTTACAGGAGTTCATCCTAGAGGTATATCAGAGTTTAAAAACATCAGTAGGGAAGATAAAAGGAGTGTAGAAGTAGTAGAATTTGTAGAACATATGAAGATAATGCATACTCAAGTGAAACAACATTTGGAAAACACGAACCAAAAGTATAAGGAGAAGGCAGATGAAAAGAGGAGACATAGGGAATTTGAAGTTGGAGTTGAAGTGATGGTGTACTTGAAGAAAGAAAGATTTCTAGTTGGAACATACAGTAAATTGAAGATGAGAAAGTTTGGACCTTGTAGGATTTTGAAGAAGTTTGATTTAGGAAATGCTTATGAAGTGGAGTTACCAGATGACATGGGTATATCACCTATATTCAATATTGTAGATCTACATCAGTACCATGAAGCAGAATTCAGTGAAGACAACAAGGCGAAGTTGGAAGAACAACTTCCTAAATAACAATCAGATGAGGTAGAAGAGATTTTGGATGTCAGAGATGGGAGGACTCGTGGAAGACGATACAAAGAATATCTAGTGAAATGGAAGGGTAGACCAGTGGACGATTCTTCTTGGATTTCTCAGGCTAAGGTAGAAAATATTGGTTTTCCTTTTGTCCTTGCGAAGTGAGAGGCTCACTTTTCATTAACCCTAGATGTTTGATGTAGGAGCATCCTTGGTTCCTGGCAATCCTGCATCGACCAAAAATATTTTCATTCAGTTTTGTTCTTGTTTTGTTCCAATTCTTGTTTGAGTTGGTAGATCTGGTGTTTCTTCATGTTTGCTCACTAGATCTTGCGTACCTAGGATTTCAATGTGGACATGTTCAATTGTCGTATTCCAAGTTTTCAAATCATTTGTATTTTATTTTGGCAAGTTATCGCTTCTAGAGTATGTGACAGTTTTTGGGATTGGCCTCAAAATGACTTCAAAACCTAACGGCTAGTTGGATTGATTATGGATCTTTCTCATGACTTGTGGATCCTCACGGTGTGTTTCAATTTGTTCTATGGAGTGTTCCCGACCTTACACCTAGGTCCACACTTCACCATGCGCATCTACCATAGATGAATTTTAGATTTGAGGCCGACTTGTTCTTGCACACGTTACACTTTTCTTCTTGGAGATTGTAGCGATCTTTGGCCGACACAGATGTTTCTTGACTCGCTGATGTGGTCTAAAGCCAGTATTGAATCATTAGATTGAAAAAAAAGTTAAGGAAGATAGAGTAAGATGTATATAGATTTTGACCTATAAGATTTTTGCTTGCATGTATGAGCACTATACTTTGAGCATGTTGTAATCAAGCTTGTGCGCTGAATCTGTAAGCCTAGATGTGGCAGACTATTTGTAATCCAGATTTTTGCTAATAAGAGTGTTTGCATTTGCATTTGCCTCCATATTTTGTGTTGCTTCTATTGCATGACTCTTGCTACATGGTTTGGATTGTTCTCTCTAAGAACCCTCCTACCATGACTGCACTAGAATCTCAAGGTTGAGATTGAAGATTGATGGAGTCAAGAAAAGAGAGAATTAAAGAAATTCTAGAGTAGTTGTTGTATGTGAGTTGGGGGAGAATCGTCTGCAAGTGCATAGGGTGCTGAATAGAGTAATTTATTACTGAGTCTGCAACAGAGGCAGTGAGAGAAGAGAGTGTGTAGTACAAGAAGATAGAATAGAAAATTTTCTAACTGCAAAGGAGGAAAAGTGAGTGCATAGAAAAGGGGATGTGTTGCTGAGAGTGTAGCTACAATAGTAGAGTGTGAGTTGCAGTAAGTGCAAAAATTAACTGAATGTAATGGTGCATGATCAAGTTTTATAGAACCAACCTTATGCATACTTGAATTTGTAATCCTTTAGAGGTTGTAGCCTCATTGTATTGATTTGTAGCTCATATTAGGTGATTGTGATCTCCTTGGAGTTGTAGCTCCTAAAATAGGGTGTAGTAGCACCCTTGAAGTTGTAGCTTCTATACAAGGAGGTGAAGCTTCCTTAGAGTTGTAGCTCTTTAAATTGTAACTGAACTTCATTGTTTGTGAGACTGGATTAGGATAGTAGATCCTAGCAAAATTTCTCATCATGGTTTTTCCCATCTTGGGTTTTCCACATACATATAATGTTATGTGTTGATCTCTCTTGCGCTTGTGAGTATTATATATATTCATGCTTTGAACTGCACATTTGAGTTTTTATGTTTAAGTATGCAAAAGGTCTCTTTGGTTTAAAATTCTTAGTATCTATTGATTCACCCCCCTCTCAATATATCATTGTGTTCTTAAAAACTTAAAAATCTCTATTATCATTTTACATTGTCCTCTCTTACTCTCTTTTCATCAGCATTATTACAATCAATTACATTTTTAGACTGGTCTACAGTCAATAGAATTTTGAACTAAAAAATTGTGTAACATTTAAACTGGGTGCAAACTTAGGATTTCAAATTCTTGATTCTTACTAGGCGATGTTAGGATAAGAATCTAAATAAACACCAAAAATAATTCTTTTTGAAGAAAAATAATTCTTATACCTAAAGTTTATGTGCTTCATGATGTAACACTACATATAATGAACATTTATTGATTATTGGAGCTTTGTTTTGTATGTAGGATAGTTCGATATTATATGCTTGGAGGTATTCTTCGTGTGGGAGGAGGAATGATTATAAACCCTTTTCTTCTCCATGCTAGCCTATCACCTAAGGTAACAATTTTACTATGGAAAGCTCTTAGATAATAAAAATTGGTTAGGATGTTTGTTGTTTTATTTAATTTAGTATGAAAGTTTGTTTATCTAGGTTACAGTAAAATATTTTGAATAGATTACTATTCTATTGGCAAGTAACAACTACGAAATGTGCATTCATGGTGTTTTTCTCTTCTTCCATGTCTGAAGCATAGTTTTTGTTGTTAGAATTGGTACCTTTGGAGCATGCAAGCTTTTTATCAATTGCAAGCTCTACTTCTTCAACATTGGATCTTGTCATCATTCAGAGAGCAATCACGAAACACGGGTTTGTTTCCCCAATCATTTTCTCTGCTAGCATTGTAATGGTCATAAGTGCCATCCTTATGACTACCTTTGGAGCAATTGACATATAGAGACAATATCAACACAAAGATTATATGGGTTTTAGGGAACCTTGTTGAAGCTTTTGCAAATTTTTGATTAGTTGAGTTCTTTTCCTTCTAGTTTAAAGAATTTGATGTAATTTCAATATAAGAACATAATAGTAATAGAATGTGTTAGTAATAAGAATAAATGAGAACCAAAACTAATTCAAGCTAGTGGATGCCATATTTACTTTATCTTTTAAATGGTGGGGTACTGACCCAAACTAGATTTCATAGACTAGGAATATTTCATCTGCATAAATGGGTTAGCTATTTTATATTATTGTCCAAGTAAAAATTGTGCACCTTTTATTTCTTTCAAATTAATAATGTTGGATCTAGATGACATTGAAAATGACTCTTATTTTTTATGCTAACTTCTTTCATGTGAAACAAGCTTCCAAGTAATATTTTGAACAATTAGGTGTAGATTCATGCATCAAGTTGTTTGAATAGTTCAAGTCTTATGAAGGGCTATATTTCTTCTTAGGTGCATATTTGAGCTCTAGGTGATTTGACTTTGGATTCTCACTTGTATCATTTTGTCACATATATTCATTGATCTATTTGAGGAGGTAATTTTATAGTAGCTTGGGAACCTTATACTTATATAGTAAAAATGTATTTTCAATATCATCGGCAATGATAATCCTGACATTCACTTCAAATATATTGAAGCAACAACCAAAACTTTACAAATCAAGGAGGTGGAATGTGTAATTAAAGAGTAAAAATTCTATGATGTTGAAAAGAAAAATAATTTTCTTATGGAAGCAAGACTTCTAGATGCTCGTCAATTGATAAATGTTAGTGATCAGTTTGTATTTTTACCAGATCTTCTAGATGCTTAATTTTTAAAGTAGTTATTACATGTTTTGAAGTTGTATAAGCAAAAAATAGAGTAATGTAACTTGTTTTTCTCTATCATAGCATTGAGAAACACACTTTGTAACTTAATTTTCAAAGCAAAGACACATATTTAAGTCTTGTATCTCCTGTAATAACACCTTTTCTCAATAAAGTTTCACTATTTTTCCTTCTTAATAGCTATTTCATTATGTGCAAATGAATGATTGATTATGTTTTTCTATGTTTTATGTTTAAAACTCAAAAGCATTGTCTCATTTCCAACACTTTTAGTGAACAAAAACCATTAAATAAACTACCAATTGACGAAATATACTACCAAGCGATAGAAATTAGTGAATAAATATACTACCAATTGAAAGAAATCAGTGAATAAATATGACAAAATATATGACTAAATCAATGACAAAATATACTACCAAATTGATCAATCAAAACAACCAATAAATGACTAAAAATGGTTTAGTCATAAAAAAAATTCGTGTTATAAATGATTGCCAATAAACTACTAATGGTCATATGACCAAGCTCAATGAATAAACATGACTAAACATATGACTAAATCAAGGACTAAATATAATACTAAATTGATTAATCAAAACGACCAAATAAATGAAAAAATGGTTTGGTCATAAATTTGTTCGTGTTATAAATGACCCACAATAAATTACTATTTGTCACATGACCAAGTTTACTCATTTATATGCAATTTTTAGTAGTTTTTTTAGTCATTTATTTCTATTTTTCTACTAGTGGTAGAAATTTTCAGGTGAAGCATAAGTTTTATTTCATTTTTTTTTTAAATGGCCTAATTATACAAAGAATATTAAGAACCAAATGGAATCAATAGAGTCAAAAATTTCTTAGGCCTTTGATGTTTATGATTCAAAAAGAATTGTAGATGGTACAATAAGGATGTTTATTGAAAATTTGCATGTAAGGTTCTTTCAACTACAAGAACAAAAGGAAAAGATTATAGTGCAGTTAAATCAACTTAGAGACGTAGTGAATGTCAAGTTCACAACCATATGTGGAGAAGGCAATAAGGTTGAATCTGGTACCTAGTACTACAAATGAAGGTGAGTAGCTTCTCATGGAATTTGAGACACAAAGTAACATGCTTAGTTTTTCCAAGAAATATTGGGAGGCATTCCTTGCAAAATTGAAGGAGTCATACAAAATTAGTGTTCCTTCTTCTAGTTAATTGTATTTATTTTTTGTTTATGCAATTTCAAATTTTAGTGTATATATGTGAGAGGTAGAGTATAAGTATAGTAATGCAAATTTTTTATTAGTTTTGATGGATATCATTGTTAGGGAGAGTTGGCTTGATTTTTGAAGAAGTTTGTTACTCTCATGCATATATGTATTAGAAGTGATGGTTGATGGAGAGATTAAGTATGTATTCTTATACAGTATGCCCTTATCTCTTGATGTCAAAGGGGAAGAAGATTTTTGTGCATGTTTCCATCAATGACAAAGGGTGAGATTGTTGGAAGTTCGAGGAAATTGTTGGTTTGCTTGTCATTGATATGGTTGTTGGAAACATGAGAATAATCATGTATAGTGTTGTCATTGATTTCAACATTGAAGTCCACATTGAGGTATATTTGATTGGTGAAGCATGAGTGAGTATGGTAATGGTAATCAATTATACTAGTGCAAAATTTTTAATCTGATGCAAAATAAATGTATTGATATATGGCTAAGTCACAAAATACAAGTTTTAGTAGACAAAGTATTTGTTTTTTAGGTCTTTATTGCTCTGCATTGAAGAATCTTGGTCTATAACTCTAAGGAAAATTTGGTAAATTTTAGAGGATCTTAACCTAAAATTTTCATGCCTTGATGTCCTCATGCAAAATTTATGATTGGCAATGTATTAGGTTTGCCAATGATAGTGCTACTACTATAGGGTACATGTTTGGAATGCTCCACATTCCACCATGGAATAATATTTAATTATGTAGTTTTGTGGGAGTACTTACAAGTTTTAGAAGAGTGTGTAGGCCAATTGGAAAGTGCTTTTGAGGCCCGAATATTAGTTTGGGCATGATCGGCTGGAGTATTTTAGTGTTATTTCACCTGTGGTGCCCACTTAATGAGTTTGGGGTCATGCAGAGTTAAAGGAGGTTTTAAGAAAACCTATGGGAGTTATTATAGGTACCCTTTGAACTATTTGAATGCACTACATGTTTGATTGAATATTGAGCTGACAAGTTATTGTATTGCATGTTTTATCTAATTAGGACAACCCAATTGATGTTGTATGTGTTTGTGAATGTAATTTATATACATATAAGTTCATTTCAGTGTTGTATATATGAGACGTGAGAGATATATATGTAATGTAATAAGAAATAAGTGATGTGTAGTCCAATTGGAAAGTTTTTTTGAGGCCTGGCTATCATTTTGGGCATGATTAGTTGGTGAATTTAAGTGTTACTTCACCTGTTGTGCCCACTTAATGAGTTTGGGGTCATGTGGAGTTAAAGGAAGCTTTGAGAAAACTTATGAGAGTTATTATAGGTACCCTTTTAACTATTTGGATGCACTACATGTTTGATTGAATATTGAGCTGAAACACTATTGTATTGCATGTTTTATCTAATTAGGACAACCTAATTGATGTTGTATGTGTTTGTGAATGTAATTTATATACATATAAGTTCATTTCAGTGTTGTATATATGAGAAGTGAGAGATGTATATGTAATGTAATATGAAATAAGTGATGTGTATTCCAATTGGAAAGTGTTTTTGAGGCCTAACTATTAGTTTGGGTATGATTAGTTGGTGTATTTTAGTGTTACTTCATCTTTTGTTCCCACTTAATGAGTTTGGGGTCATGTGTAGTTAAAGGAAGTTTTGAGAAAACTTATGGGAGTTATTATAGGTACCCTTTCAACTATTTGGATGCACTACATGTTTGATTGAATATTGAGCTGACAATTTATTGTATTGCATGTTTTATCTAATTAGGACAACCTAATTTATGTTGTATGCATTTGTGAATGTAATTTATATACATATAAGTTCATTTCAATGTTGTCTATATGAGATTCAAGAGATGTATATGTAATGTAATATGAAATATGTGAATATAGTATGAAATGTGATGCAAATATAAGCAAAGAAGAGTGTGGAAGTGGTGCATTATGAAGTCTATTGATTTAGTATTTTGACCTCTAGTGGAACTATATCTCTTGCATATTGTAGATGCATTATTAGTAGTTCAAATCTTTGCAGTGAGCCACCCATCTTTTCTCTTTCTCATATTCCTTCTACTATAATTCTTTTGAAAAGTGAGTCCAAAAGGTATTGAGCCATTATATGATATGTTATAACCGGTTATAATATATTGTGAGCTAATCCTCACTTTGGTTTTTCCCTTTTTGGGTTATTCACATAAAAATATGGTGTTCATGTGTTATATTCTTTGATGATTGATTACATTGTTTCTTTTCTTACCGTAAATTGAATATGATGTTTCACATGAATGTTTAAATTTTTAAGTGATTTCATAGAATACTAATTCACCCCTCCTCCTAGTATTCTAGGTGTTCAATACCACAATCAACAAGTTGTATTCTACTACCGAAGGCTTGAAATTCATTAGTGGAATGATCATGCACATGATGATATGTGGAAAAAGAGTTATTGTTATAAAATTTCATTCATGTTTGAGGAGGAAGAGAAATCAAGTGAGCTTTGATAAGCCTTGAAAAAATATGCTCTTTCCTTGATAAAGGTGTAGGAGACAAGTTTTACTCTTGTGAAGAAAATATTGCTCGCCTACCATAGGAAGTCATAAATATAGTAGGTAATGGAGCATGAGATGAAGATGTAGAAAAGGTTGTAAACCTAAACCGTCTTTAGAAAAGTATAGTATAGACTTCACTTAATCCTTATCATTTTTTTTTAAATGTTTTTATCATATCCACTTTTAGAAATAATTTTATATTTGAGCCGATAACACTTTTCCAACTAACTTGAAGATGTCTTATGTAAATGCTCATGAGAAGAATTGATTATTTTGCAAAATCTAAAGCGGCCTTATCATACTCATGGGGTGATGTTTTTATATTTATTGATGTAGAACATGATTGGGAAAATGAAACACAAAACTCCTTAGGAGTAGATTGTGAGATTTTGTACTCTCCTACAAAGAAGGGAATACAATATAATGAACCATAATCATCATCAAAGAGTTTTGTTATAGGTGAAATATAATCCTGATTGTCTTTAATATGTATAGGTTCTACCTTTAAGTTTGATTAAAGGTACTAAGAGAGTTGGAAGTGTTGTGGTTGTCTTCAACTTGTGAATTATAACTTTTTTCATATGCTTTTACCATGTATATCTTGTTATGACATTCATAATTCATCTCATGGTGAAGAGTAGATGTGACTCCCCTAATGACATGAATCCATGGTCTACCTAGGAGAAGATTATATGAAAGAGGTCTTGGCATGATATAGATTTGGGTAGGAAAAAACATAGCCCTACCTTAGTGGGTAGTGTGATAATCCCCAAAGGTTGCCTACTAGCATTGTCAAAGCCACCAATGTAAAGATAATTAGATTCTATAAGATTCTGATCCACACCAATTTTATCTAGAAGATCAATGCTAAAAACATTAAGACTTGATCCATTATATACGAGGGTATGCCTAATTCCAATGTTATTAATGACCACTATTATCACTAATGCTTCATTTTTTAGATGTCAAGTGAGTATAAATCATGTTGAGGGAATGTAATATCCAACTTTGTCACCTGTATAAATCAAACGAGGTAGCTACATCATTAATTTTTATAAAAGTTTACATATTAATATTTTGCAAATCCTCTTGGAGAAACCCATGGTATGTAGGTGATGTTTGAATCAATTCCCAAAAAGATATCTTGGTTGAAGGATTACAAAGATTCTCAACAAGGTCATATTCTTTACCACTAGGCTAAGGAAGGCTAGGTGGGGGTTGAAAATATGGTTGTGGTAATGGGATGGATGTTGGTATTTGTTTTGATTGATTATAGTTTCTAGTGTTACATGTGTGAGAAACTAAATGATAGCTTGGTTGCTACAAAAAATATCATTGCACATGATTACTAGTGAGTTCTTTTGAAAATTTTAGGATATGGCCATGAGGTTTAGGAGATAGTATATTAAGATGTGACTTAGGAGGGAAAATAGGTATAACTTTTTAAGAGGTTTAATAATTAAAGATCTTATTATCAATTATGCATTCATAACCTCAAATGAGATGATCCTCTACCGATGGGGGATCTAATACAAATTTAGGGTCTCCATCTATGTAATCTTTCTTATTGTCTTTTAAAGATTGAAATATATTAATTATTTCATCTTCTTGTGTTACAATATCTTCGCAAGTAGGAGAGGTAGAGGGAGAAAAATAAATAATATTGTCATGATTCCAAATGATTGGATCCTCTATCACCAAGATACCTTCACAAGCAGGTGAGATATAAAGATAAGAATAAAAATGATTATCATGAGTATCGACGATTTCATCCCCTTGTACTAAAAACCTCTCAAAACTAGGGTAGATGTTGGGAGAAGAATCAACATGATTTCCATGATTGTTAATGATTTCATTTTGTTTCTTCAAAATATTCTCATAGGTAGATAATTATAGTTATAGAAGTCATTTATTACCATATCAAAACCACATCTTTGAAAATGGAACATGTTATTCCCTATGTATAAAATGAGTGATTCATAAGAAATTAGATGGGTTTTAAAAATACACTTCCCAAAATACGAATCGGGTCTCAATAGAGAACACTAATAAATTTTTTCACAAAAATGTTTAGCTCAATATGACTAGATAGGGGAGAAATGTACCCTATACCAAAGAGGTATATGTATAAAATTTAAAATATGTAAACCACCTATAGTGATCGAGGGTCCTACATTTTAGAGATTCAAGTAAGGAAGTGAAAAAGGTTTTGGAAATGCATCAAAATATAACTTTTATATATGATTCACATACATTTATGTAGTTTTTGATATTTTAAAAGAAATTGCATATGATCAAATGATAAATTTTAGAAGTTGAAAACTATGATTCATTATTTTTTCCAAAAATCATAGAAAAGGAATACTTTTGATCTTTTGAATTGAAAATATTATGCAATTTCGTCACTTTTTCAATGTTTTTCAATTAATTTTGCATGCAATTTTAACAAAATATATTTTTTAAATAAAAATAACTTAGATCTAATCCCTAAACAAGAAAAAGTAGAATTGAAATTATTTAATTTAATCTAAAATATTTTTTAATTTGTTTCTTTTTAAATTATGATGAAAAAATAATTAAAATATATAGTTTTGAAAATGAAATGAATTTAAGATATTCAAAGAAACTCAATTTTAAATTGAATATTCATATTTTTTATGTTACACAAAAAAAATTATAAGATATGTCAGGTTCACCAAAAGGTTTTGTTGAAAAAGGTAATCCTAAATCTAATTTCTAGATCACTAGGATCAAGCCCTTTCCATTAAATATTGAAATCAAGATTAGCAAGGATAGGAGATTGACTTGCAACCTTAAATGTGAGTTAATAAACAATGGGTCAAATTCCTTGAAGGCCTTCGATATTAGATTTTTATGTTATGTAATGATGTAACTATGCAACTATGATAATGGAACAATCATTGATGAATCATGAATCATGAAAAACTGAAAACACACAAAAAAATTGGGTTCCAAAAGTGAGGAGATAAAACATAGAGGTACTTGTCATGTAAATTTGAGTTGAATTCTACTAGTCTAGGTTGGAATGGTTCCCTACACAGAAAACCCTAATTTTGAAACATGCTTCTATAGTCCTCATGTGTTGGCTTGTAGTTACCATCTTCAAAATTTTGTTATTAGATCCTTGTTTATTACTAAGAAAATGTAGTTTCTATGACTTGAAAACTTGTAGGGTTGATGAACAAATATCCTTTAATTTCTCTCCAATTCAACTTTACATCTGTAACTTGCACACATAAACTAAGGGGAAGAGTTGTGTCATAGCTAGGGGCTTGATTCAGTCAAACCGGCCATTGGTATTTCTACTTTCACAATGAAAAATTATGATGAAAGAGAGAATATCATTTTGATGGGTAGAGGATAAATAATGGAAAATAAATAAATTAATAGTTTACTGTAACTCACCACTCAGATCTGTTCTCCTTGATGGACTAAATTCATGCTCATACCTTGAAGGATTAATTGTTTCTTGATTTGATTTGATTTGAAGACCTACATGTGTTAGTGTTAAAAAATGAAATGCATACAAAACATGAAAAATTCTACTATTGACTATTCGTAATTTTATTTTTGAAGTATTTTCCTCAATATTGTTTCTCAATAATTTATTTTCAACTAAAATTATGAAAATACTATGTATTTATATGCAATTATTCTAATTTCCAAAAAAATAAATCTTGATAGCCGATAATTAAAATTTGAAGTTTAAATAATAAATTACCAATACCAACATATTCAAATTTCGGGCAACTTTAATTAGTCTATGGTGTAGTGTACCTAATGTAGAGTAGGGTATCAAAACACAAACTAACTCAACCAAACCCTTTACAAAGTCCTAACACCTCAAACTCAATGAATTTCTTCACAAATTCACATTCTTCCTAGTAGCACAACAAAAAAGGTTTTCAAGAATAATTTCCAAACCCCATCTCATAACTAGAAATTTTTTATATATTTGAGTACCCATTATCCTCTTTTAAAACATATTTCAATTGTAGGTGGGGTTACTTTATAACACAAGGGCCAAAAAATTGTTGCTACGCCTTGAAATAGGCCTAATTAGGCTCCCTCAACAAGGTGCTTATTGGTTTATACACTCCAAACATAAAATATCCATTCCAAGACCTTATAAATTTAAAATTAGGTCTTCACATTCAATTCCCATCCCATATAATGGTTTCCAATCAACTATAATACCCCGCCAAGTAACCTTAAAAGAAGTTGCAATTAACATCATAAGCGAACCAATTTTTTTTTATAAAGTGCATTTAACATACACATTCACTTACTAATTAACAGCAAACCACTAAGGCTACAAAGTTAGGATTACTTAAACCCACACATACATATTACATATAACCAAAACATTATGAACTGTATGAAATAAACATCATACATCATAAGAATACCACATAACATAATAAGATAATCAACCAAGATACAATCTCATAAACATTATCTTAAACTAATAGTTACATCACTCATTCCCAGAATGAGACAATAGTACAAATGTATTACAATTACATAACTCCACCTCATAAACATAAGAGGGATAAAATAATTTATACAAGTTAAAATATTACAATGCAAGAAATTACAACAAGAACCGCAAGCTATCCATCTGGATGTCTCGCCACCAAGTACTGAAGATCGATGGGGACCCAACGGTTTTGGTGCATGTTCCACCCTACCAATGTGGCACCCGAAGGCCCACCCCCCATGATAGGAGATAGTAACAAAGTAACATGGGCAAATATTCTACTACCTCTAACCAAAGGCAGACTCAAACTGACTCATACTGTTATAACCAACCAAATAAATTAACAAGTACAACTCATTCACCATACAAGTGCGAATCAAGTACAATACAAGTACAAATCAAATACAATACAAGTACAATACAAGTACAATTCCAACATCACTGACATAGGTCACATTGCTTCCAAACATAAAGTAGATCAAGTATGTTCGCAGAACCATACACATAAAACAATTAACAACAGTTGTCCTAGATAGAGTGTCATTGCAAGGTTTGTCATGAGATCTCCTTTGGGCATTCTTCATAGGCTCCCGCACAAGTAATCCTAGTGGCCTCAACCGAATCCCGACACTCATACTCACTCAAGCGGAATCAACTACCTCTCGCAAGAACAAGATAGTTGATCTCCATTCCAGGCCTTCTCATTCATCCCAAGTCTAAACAAGCCCTTGTGTCTATGAGTGAGGTAAAATTATCTTGATTAGTGAGAAGTTAGTCCTAATCTTCTAAGTACATTATTTTAATTATCACTTGTTTAAATCACTCCTGAAGGTTATCCAGCTTACCTCTTTGGGCTCTGACACCTAACAGAATCCACTCTTCTCTTCGATAACACACACCCAAACAATCCACCAAGGGAACCACAAGTGCATACCAACTAGCCATCATAATCCACTCCAACACAAAGAGGATACAAATAATAGAACTCACTCCAAACATCTTGGAGGCAACAAACACAGTCCACTCCTTTCATAGGAGGCAACAAGATGAAACCACATAACAAGGTCACACCATACAAGGAGACACGGATCCCATAATACGCTCCTAAACCAAGGAGGTGCAAACATCCCCGTTCATGAAAACTAGGTAAAACTGAAAAGACGCCATGCAGTACCCAAGGGAAAACAATTGGATGCCATAAAGATTCAACAACCCTTATCCTCTAAGATCTTCTGGAAGACTTATAATTTAGGACTAACACTAAATCCCAAAACCCACAATGCAACTTGACGACATAGCAACAAAAGCATTCAAGTCATTAATCAAATCTAATATTTGGATTTCCTAAATCCATACTCATTCAATAGGTAGTGTTGACAAAGTCAAAGACACGATAACTAGATCATCTAAAATAATCATAACCCCTATTTCCCTTTTCATTACTGAAAATCTAAAACAATTAAATTTACTTCCCTTTACTGAATACAAAGAATTAAATCCTTTAAGATAATCATGAGGAAGATACTACTTTTGGATATACTAAATCCATATATCTTTCATAATCCAATCACAATGATTTAATTAATCTAAATAGAAATTAATTAAATAACATAATTGATTGCCTCATCAATAAAACAACTTCTTAATTTACTTTTAAATCGACACAAATCCATGCAAGTAAACTCTTTCCATTTTTTAACCAAATCTTACATCTCATTCAATTTTCTATTTAAAACATTCAATCACTTTAATATAATAACATATTATTTCTCTATCCATTTTCCATATACACTAAGCAATCCATTTTTAAACCTCTATTCAATAATATATTGTATGCATCTCATATTAATAATTGAAAATACTCATGGATATATATATACATTTCAATATATTTTCTTCAATCATATTAACAAAATAAATATTTCCTTTTAAATCAAGTAATTGCTTCTATTAAAAAAAATATCATTCTCTATATATTTTCTACGCATACTAATCATTTCTTTTAGAACACTAATAATATCCAATTTGCAACAACAGAATAAAATAAGATAAAATATTATTTATTCTCTCAAATGGATATATACCTTCAATATATATATATTAAATATAAATTAATATATTTAAATATATTTAATCATTAACATATCTTCTATTTTTTTACAAAATATCAAATTGTTTAATTCAAAATAAAATATCCCTTATCATTAATTTTCCAAAATATATATATATTTTTCCAATTAAATCAAATTAATAATTGGACCTTTTACACATGAATTTAAATTCTACAATTAAATTTTAAATTATGGATTTTTTAAATCAAATATTTAACTACTCCAATAAAACTTTAACATGCCATTTTAAAATAAACAATAATTTCTCATACGTTTATAATTTTAATTCCACTGATCTAATACAAATTTTATTTAAAATAATATAAATAAATATAATACTTTAATATTATAAATTATAATATAAAATATTATTAAATAATATTTTAATATTATAATAACAATACATAAAATATTAATATTTATAAATATCAATTTATTATTATTTTATTTTCAGAACATCCATGGGAAAATAACTTAATATTAGTCTCATGTTTCAAGCATAACTCAAAAACTACGATCTGTGTATTTGCGAGTTTTGGACAGGGGTAAGAAAATTTCAAAATGCAAAAACCCTTTAAATTTCCTGACAACCCAGTTTGTGAAAGTGGAGTTATAGGCGATTGAACCAGACCATTTTACCATGAAAAATATAACTATACTGCAGATTTTAAAATCCGTTTTTTAATAATAAATAGAAGGTTTCATTTTCTAAAAACATTCTAAATGCATTGTTCAATCTCTATGTTTGATTTCAATAACAACAAAATCGATTTTGTCCAAATAATTTAAATTCAACTAAGGTTTTCACAATTTTCACTCAAGAATTTTCACAAGCAAGGGCTGTAAATTTATTTAATTTTTTTCTTCTAATATCAAATTTGTTTTCTAAAACAGATTTAACAAACAAATCTTTAATCATTACTATTTTAAAGAAAAAAATCAAGAACAATAAAACACAAAGAGGAAAACCTGGTACAAGAAGCTACAAGAAGAGATGAATTTCTGATGCAAGCCTCCTCCAAAGATTTTCCTGAATTTTCTTCAATGTTCCAATGAATCGAATCCAAAATCCAACAAATGCAAACAATCTTTCCTTCAATCAATTCTACAATCAAACTTTCTTCAAACCCTTGTACAAATTTTTCAAAATTTCTTTCCTGTTGTAAAAATATATTTTTCTAAAAATTTTCTGCCCTCAAATTAAAACATGTATTCTTTATAAATCAAAAATACCTAATACAACCCTAATTCACATTACATGCAAATTAAACATTTCAATTTCAATTTCAATTTCAATTTTTACAACCCTAATTCACATTGCATGCAAATTAGATATTTCAATTTGAATTTGAATTTGAATTTCAATTTCAATTTCACTTTTGGAAAACCCACTTTCAATTTAAAATAATAAATTAATTTCCAAAGTTGCAACTAATTTCCAAATAAACATTTAATTACAATTTCTAATTTAACTCCCACACGTTGAAATTAAATTCCAAATTGAATTTTAATTCTTTTATTTCCTTTCATTCTCTTCCATCACATTTAATTAATTAATTTAATTATTTAATAACTAAACTCAACCCCCTTGGATTAAATTTAATTAATTAAATAATTTAAATATAATTAATTAATTTAAATATAAAATTTTATCCACATTGCATTATTTAAATTAAATAACCATCAACATGATTTAAATGCAATTATTCTAAATATCTATTTCCAAATCAAGAATTCTTCAAAATTAAATAACATCAAAGCAAGACAGACAATGAATCGACACACACAACTGACGACACACTAAGGCTAGGGTGTAAACTTGACACATGTTACCTAGCTACTATCTCCCGTTCAACTTAACCGTTGGATCGACATGCTCAAACTTGTGAAACCAGGTGGAGTTGATGTCATGTACCTGCAATCCTGCAACCGAGTAAACAACATCATATAATATATCCAACATATAATACACACCGTGAAGAAGGAATTACGGATTCGCAGGGCGCTTGCAAGCGAGTGATGCGAAACCGTCCTCTTCACCAATACACTCATTGAAACTGACACTTCCATCATAATTTCAATAATCTCATAATAATATCTCATGTTAACTCTACAACATCATTAATCCATAATGCATGTGAAATAATAATCAGATAACTACATCCCACAATAATAGCGATCAAAACATCATAAAAAAATGTAACCAGTATCAAAGTAACTACAACCAAACATAGCATAAAGCAACTTGAACAAGAAACAAGATGGAGGGATATTACATCAACTCTTCTACAAAACCCTACTTCTATGCATCACTTTTGCTTTAAAAAAATGAAGTAAACCAACTAGGACATCAACCCATTTGCGAAAAACCTTATACCCTACTCTTGCCAATACCATGAACATGAAATACAAGCTAAATAATCCCATTCCACCAATTGTCAGTCATTTCACTAGTGGAATGACTCAAAAATCCATTTTCTTTCAATCAAAACCTCAAAATTGGGGTTTCAAATAGTTTTGGGTAAAAATGCTCTAAAATGCTTCAAACTCAATGAAAAAAAGTCAAACCAATTTCAGATATTAGAGAGTTCAATTCTTAATCATTACCAATGTGAGAGATCTCACCTACAGGCTATACCAAACCGTACAATCACTTGTAGTAGAAAATTTCTATGTGAAACACAAAAAACAAGAGCTTTGTTATTCAAATTTAAAAATTTACAACTCTCCAAACTTGCTCCAACATACACAAAATTATTTTAAATAATTAAAAATCTTAACCAAACGCAAAAAACTGAATCCAACTGACTCTTGAGGACCCAACCGTTCAACTTCCAAGAAAAAGTAAAAGTACAAAAGTTGCTTGACAACTTTAAAACTTTTTACACCATTTAAAAAATTGACTCCAAACCACCTAAGAAAACTTAAAAACAAATTAAAAATATAGGAAATGGTCTTATAGACCTTATTACAAACCAAAAACTTAAGCTCTCATCACAAAACTAATATTTGCAACCTTTAAGAGCCATGGTGCTTTGCACCATACTCCCTTGGAAAAAGGAACTGAAGTCCCCTTGAGGACTATGTAGCAACAAAACATCCATGTTTTTTCATGTTATTCTTTGACCTCCAAGTGCTTTCCTGATGCAGAGCAAGAGGATTCACAACTCAACATTCCATTTACTTCACAACTTTCATAGAATTATTCATCTCAAATAATTATTAAGTGCATTCTAGATCACATTAGAAACATAGCTATGGTAGCCCACAATTTAAGGCAATGAACAGTCACTAATAACTTCTACAAAAAAAATAATAAAGCCAATCACTTCAATGAGATTTCAAATCACATAATTACAGATCTCCCTTCCAATTTTTATGAAGATCCAATGGTGGAAACTGAAGTTATTGCATTTTTCCCAAAACTGCAAACCCTAGGCAGTGTTCAAACCTGTGCTCACCAAAATAATCATATCTTTCACAAAACTCAATAAAATTCAATGAGACAAAAAGAATTGGAAACTAGAAATAGATACCTTTCAATCCATATATTATAATCCATTATTTCATTCCATATTATGCCATACAATGCACAACTTCAACCTGAAAACAATCTAAAAATCAGAAAATGCATACCAAACTTGAGGTTGCCAGTTATCAAACTTCACAAATAATGTCTCCAACCTCTCCAACCTCTCCAATTCAAGTTTTGGAGGGTGTAATTATACATTTAAAACCAAAACCAACTATTTTCAACCATATTTTAGTTAGTTTTTTGACAAAACACTTTAATGACACTTTTGACAAGTTGCTTGACAACTTTCTTGAGCAACTTTTACAATTTTTACAATATATAACAACTTTAAACATTATTTGACAAATGACTTCAAATATTACTTCTTAAGACTCAAACACCTATAAAATGGCTTGATAAACCTTATTATAAGACCCGATACATAAAATAGACCAACTATTTACAAATGGCCTCATGGAGGCTTGAAAGCAACTTGGTGCTCTTGCACCATACACCCCTTGAAGAAAAAACTCAAGTCCCTTGAGTTAGCATAGAATAAAGCACCTTCAAAAATAAATGATTCTTCACTATCATCTGCAATAAAAAACACTTGTATCTTTATCTTAACCCATGGTTTTGTCTTCCTCTTCTTCTTATACCATCTCTTCTCCATCATTTTCTCAACATCTAGGCTCCAAAACTCCATTTCTTGTGTATAAACTTTAGTAACATCATCTATATCTTCATTCTTATCATTAGAGTACCATATATAATCTGCATCACACTCTTTCAAAACTTCATATAACTCATTAGAAAATATATCTGCAACATCTTTATTAGCAACCTTATTATCAACAACAACTTTATCATCATCAACTTGAGTATCAATACAAGGGTTATCAATAACATCAAAAACCTTCTCAACTTGTTCATCAACAAAAATTTAATCAACTACTTGAGTACCAACAACAACCACATCATTAATCTCAACATCAACATGTTCATTAACCAACAAAGAAGTTTTTTCATCTTCAAACATAATCGAAATATCATGCATCTCAACTTGTAACTTATCTTGTTCAACTTGAACAATACATTCAAACTTTACCTCTGTCTCATTTGTTGCCTTCTTTTTTTTTCTTTGCTTCTTCATAATCTTCTTTAGAGGCCATCTTAACCTCTTTGACATTGGTATATTCCAACTCCTTTGTGCTTCCTTAAGAAGTTTGTGTTCTTTTTCTAATCTTTCCAACCTTTGGCTTATCTTTTCTAGGGCTTCCTCAAACTCTATTTGTCTTGCCTTCTTTCTTTCCTTCTTTCTCATTTCTTTTTCCTCTTTTTCCTTCTTCCTTCGTGAATCCTCAGCCTGCCAACATCTCTTTAAAAATTCCATTTTCACAAGCAAGTCTCTCCTTGCTTCCACTTCACCTTGCCACACCTAGGCAATCAGGTTCCTTCCTCAACCTGCAAACAACCACACACAAACCACAAACAACTTTACTAGAGCATCTTCAGGCTCTAATACCACTATGATGCAGAGCAAGAGGATTCACAACTCAACATTCCATTTACTTCACAAATTTCATAGAATTATTCATCTCAAATAATTATTAAGTGTATTCTAGATCACATTATAAACATAGCCATGGTAGCCCACAATTTAAGGCAATGAACAGTCATTAATAACTTCTACAAAAAAACTAATAAAGCCAATCACTTCAGTGAGATTTCAAATCACATAATTACAGATCTCCCTTCCAATTTTTATGAAGATCCAACAAAGGAAACTAAAGTTATTGCATTTTTCCCAAAATTGCAAACCCTAGGCAGTGTTCAAACCTGCCCTCACCAAAATAATCATATCTTTCACAAAACTCAATAAAATTCAATGAAACAAAAAGAATTGGAAACTAGAAATAGAGACCTTTCCATCCATATATTATAATCCATTATTTCATTCCATATCATTCCGTACAATGCACAACTTCAACCTGAAAACAATCTAAAAATCAGAAAATGCATACCAAACTTGAGGTTGCTAGTTATCAAACTTCACAAATAATGTCTCCAACCTCTCCAACCTCTCCAATTCGAGTTTTGGAGGGTGTATTTATACATTTAAAACCAAAACCAACTATTTTCAACCACCTTTTAGTTAGTTTGTTGACAAAACACTTTAATGACACTTTTGACAAGTTGCTGGACAACTTTCTTGAGCAACTTTTACAATTTTTACAATATATAACAACTTTAAACATTATTTGACAAATGACTTCAAATATTACTTTCTAAGACTCAAAAACCTATAAAATGGCTTGATAAACCTTATTATAAGACCCAATACATAAAATAGACCAACTATTTACAAATGGCCTCATGGAGGCTTGAAAGCAACTTGGTGCTCTTGCACCATTTCCCCATCAATAAATCCCTTCCAATGAATCAAATACTAAAAACGTGCATTGTCTTTTGGCTTTGACCGATTCTCCACATGAGAATGTTTCTCTTCCCTTGATGAATGATCCGTGGTTCCTCATTAGTTGGAAATGTTGTAAAATATTGCTCTTGACTTACTACCATGTATCTTCCACTCTTGAAATGATATTCACTCTTCTTCACTACTAGTGTGTGCTTGAACTTGCTCTTTTTTGTTGGGAATTATGCCTCAACTTTCTGGTGACCCCCTTTGAAGACTTAGGCAAATTCTCTTGTTTCCTTGGAAAAGTCCTTTGTTCTGGCGGAGGCGGAACTGGGATGGAACTTGGCATTGTTCTGTTTGCCTTGTTCTGGGTCTTGTTCTTGTTCCGTCTCTAGCTCCGCTCCCCACTTTCTTGGTTCTTCGAGTTTTGTTCTGGCAGAGGGGGATCCAGATTGGAACTTGGCATTGTTCTTTTTGTCATGTTCTGGGTTTTGCTCTAGATCTGGCTTCGGCTCCGGCTCCGGTAGTCTGTTGCTCTTCTCTTGGTTCTAGCGGAGGCGGAACCAGTTTTGGAAGTTGGCAATGTCTGTTTTCCATGTTCCTGTTCCGGCTCCGAGTCTGACTCCTGCTTTTGTGATCTAGTTCCTCTAGATGTTTGGATTCTCCTCAAGGATTTTCCTCCACTTTGTCCATGTTTTGGATTATTGTTTCTTGCAGTTGGTGGAGGCGGAACTGGAACCGGTTTGGTTCCTGATCTTGGACTTTTGGTAAAGTCCTGTTTCTGTTCCTATTCCGTCCCCGACTCCGACTCTGATCTTTTGTGCTCTCATCTTGGTTTGAGCCCAGGTTGACTTTACCCAATCAGTCCTGTTTCTGATGTGTTCCTCTTTTCCGCAAGCAAACGCGGAACCAAATTGGTTCCTGAACCTGTAATTTCGGTGGTCATGTTTCAACTCCAGTTTCGTCTCCGTCTCCGACTCCGACTTTGGCAGTGTGCTTTTTTAGTGGAGTCCTATTTCGACTCCTGTTCCGACTCCGACTCTGGCAGCGTGCTTTTTCGGTGGAGTATTGTTTCGACTCCTGTTCCGACTCTGGCTCTGGTAGTGTTAGGTTTGGCTTGAAGCCTTGGACACGCTCGATGTCTGTTTGACCGTTTTGGTTGCTCTATCAGGTGCGATTGCTAATGGGTCTTTGACGCATGGCACCTGGTTGAATTGTGATTAGGTGGTTACCTAACTTGTTGTGCTACATGTTTTGTCAATGAAGGTTGGCGGAGCTGAACTCATTTTTGGAATGGCATTGAATGCCTGGGCGGCTCGTTGTAGGGAGATCTGTCAGATCTGACCAAATGTGTGATTTGTAGATTGTCTTCTTTGCTCTTATTGAGTCGTTTACATATTGGATGAGAGATGTATTATTTCTCAAGGAAAACAACTAAGTTCGATGAGTCCACCTGTGTCATGGGTTGCAGAGCAAGTGCGAGATGTGCGAGCTGAATGTGCAACCATGAGACTACGAGCAAGATACGCAGGCATGTGAATGTGTGTGCATGGGGCTACAAGCTTAATGCATGATGCATGATGTGAGATTGCAGATGTTGGACTTGCAGGTTGGAGAGCCAAAGGTGTGAAGAGATTTGTAGAGAGATGGAGAGGGTGTTCAAGCAGTTTGCTTAGGCAATGTAACTGTGAACACTCTATCTCTTGGATCTGGGCATGGGAATCATTAAAGGCCGAATGACTGGGCTGGCCATGAGGCTGGCTATGACAGTCATTTGAGGAGCTGAGAGGAATTTTGCGGGTACCTATTACTTCTCCAGTAGAATAAGATGTAACTCCTGTATTGGTTGTGAGCCTGATATTGTATTGTAACTAGTTTTTTTGCTAAATAATACAATGGCTCAAAATTTTGGAGTGTGGGGTTTTTTACCTGAAAGGGTTTTCCCCACGTATATCTTTGTGTCTTCTTTTTGTCTTTCTTGGTATCTGGTTATGTTGAATTTGTTTCTTGTTGCATTCACTTCTCTCAGAGGATCAAGGGGGGATCAACTGTGCTTGTTTTCGCTTTATAGCATAGTTGGTTGTGTCTTTGTTGTGATTTTGAATTGAAATCACTAAGGCACTACTATCTTAGATACCTATCTTGATGACAGACCGAATCCGTATCCCCAAGAAGTGGTATCAGAGCTGGTAACTTGTTGCTCATGATACCAACCAGTGGTATCAGAGCATGTTTAAGGGAGGTCGTGGCTTGATGATACCAACAAGTGGTATTAGAGCCTTCTCCTGGTTGTTGAAGTTCTGGGTTTTCTCCTGTGGTGATTTTTTAGCCTGGCAAGCTTGAGGAAGTCTGGAGAAATTGGTTGGTGATTGTTCCTTCGGTGAGTGGAAGTGTGTGTTTCATTGATTCAACATATAGTTTGAAAGACGCTAGAAAAGTATGGAGTGGGTCATGTTGTGGCAACATGATCTGGAGCTCATGACTGGTAACATTGTTCTTGATGCAAAGGGCATGAGATGTTTTCATGGTTGTGTTGCAGCAAAGCGTGGTGTTCATACTGGGTGTCTGTGTGAGAGGCTCCCTAGTGGTATAGACTAGCTTGTGTCCTTGTTCATCTATGGATTGTTGTGCTTGTGCTCGGTGTTTCTGGCTTAACACTGAAGGCATTTTCTTTAGTGCTTTGATTGCATGGAGGCTATGAGGTGACCTTGGTGGTCTGCAACTTCTGGATAGCTTGGCTCTTCCTTGTGCTTGTGCATGACTGTGGCATTGGAACTGATCTGAAATGGACCTATTGTTCCTATGTGCCTCTTTCTTGTACTTGCATGGTTCAGATTCATGTCTTTGGCTCTGAAGGTTTTGTGTAGATTTTCCTAAAAATTCTACAGTGCATTGTCTTGTTCTTTCATTGTTTTGGTTTACTGTGATGGTTGTGTGGAGACTCCTGAGTTGTCCAGATGAGTAGTGAATATGGAGGTGTGTGGGTGTTTTGAAAACACTGTGGTTTTTTGCAGGTTTTGCACGATCAAGGAAAACTTGTGTTTTGTGGAACTGGTATTTTTTTTTTCTAGATCCTAGTTTCTTGGGTGTGACTGGATGAGATAGCTGCAGTTTGACTGGTTTTGAGGAGTGGTGTCTTCTTTGCATGAGAGTGTTGGTATGTTTCTCTTTCATCATTCTTGTGGTATGCTTTGATGGTTTTCTAGACTTTGGTGCTTGGGTTGTGGACATGATTGGAAAATCAGATCTGTTGCTGATCTGGTGTTTGAGTCATGATTGTCTGCTTTGGCTATTCTCTTTGATTATCTCAGTTTTGCAGTTTTCAGTGCAATGATACATTTGCAGGTTTACTTTTGGTTGCATCCATGGGTTGTGCAATATTGTAGGTTGTCCTTACCTACATGCTTGTTGTGAGACAACTTGAAAGTAGACTGTCTATATCCACGAGGGTGTAACCATGTTGTGCAGATCTATTAGCTGACCTTGTCTGTGGTCACTTGTGCATTGGTGTGGCTATTTTGAGATGAGAGGAGGAATGGCGTTTGAGTACTTGAATAGTCAATGATGGGGACTTGAAGCATGTGGATCACAATGTCATGGAAATCTAGGTACACTAGCATAGTGTAAGCTTTTGATAGTGATGGTGTGGTTAGTCATGGTGCTTGGAAAGCTCAGTGTCACATTTCAGTGGGAGCTTTAGCAATGACTGGTGTCTTCTTTGGTGTTGTAGAATTTGCATCTGCATGTTCACTATTTGAAGATGTGCAGCACTTTGGAGCCATGAAGGACCTTGGTAGTCTTTGGCTGAGTTGTTGGTGGTGCTTGACAGGAGATGTTGGTTTAGAGTTGTTTGCTTTATGTCATGGTATACTCTTGCTTGTGCATTAGAGTTTTGGCATGTTGTTTTGCTCTTGAAGACCATGGACAGTTCACTTGAAGCATGGTATCTACCTTGGAGATGTGTAGATCATGGTGTCATGATAAGTTCCTGTTCTAGGTTATGGAACTTTGACAGTGATCTGGGGGTTCTCTTTACTTTGAGTACATTGGTCATATGCTGGAGGACTTCTGGTTATTGCAGTACTGCAGTTTGGAGTTAGCATGAGATGACAAGTGTTGATACTCATGGATGCATGGAGAATAAAGGTGAGGTTTGAATTCTTAAGTGAATGTTGTTGTTACAACTAAAAGTCCGAGAAGCCTGCACTTTGGTTGAATGTAAATTCAATAGAGATCTTGAAGGAGAATGCTCTTAGGTTAGCCATGGTGGCTTGTATATCTTGGATGAGCATGTTTCTTTTTTCTTCTTGATCTACTCGGCAGTGGTGTCATTGTGAAAGGTATTTACCCATTATACTTTTCAAGTGCTTTATGTTTTATCTTTCATGTTATGAATCTTGAGTTGGTTCAGATTCTGGAGGATTCATAATGAAAGGTTGGAAAACATAGTTTATCTCCTTGTGCTTTTGAGGACTGAAAGGAGATGGTTATATGGGTAGGTCTGATCTTCTTTGAAGAGCTTACATCCATGTTTTGTTGGATGTTGTCAAGGCTTTTCCCTTTGGGATGTAAAGAAGATCATTCTTGTCACAGCTGACATTTAGAAGTGTTTGTAGAAGGACATGTTTCTTGTTGATTTGTTGTTTCTCTCTTATTTGGTCTTGTTCTTCCTGATTGCTCTTGTGACTTTAGATGTGAGTTGCCTTTGTGGTACTGGGTTGGTCACTGTTTGTGGTCATGTGTTGTCACTTGGGTGATAACACGAAGGTGCATGTGCTTCTTTCTTCAGTCAGCTTTGGAGGTGTTTGGAATAACTGTGGAAGATAGTTGAGAGAAATTTTTTCTTGCAGCAGGTGGTTGTAGATGTTGCAGATCAATATAGATGTTCCTTGGAACTACATGGTTACATTTCTTTATGCTGGGTTTGGTGGACTTGGTATGCCTGGATCATTTGTGATGGTGCTTTGTTTGCACTCATCTGGACAGTGCGCTTGTAGTGGGAGTACTTGGATGTGTTTGGTCTATGACTGGTTGACATAGGGTGCTTGTTTGCTGCTGAGATGGGTGGGTTTCTTTTGATGGCATGAGTTCACTTTTAGGTCATACCTTTAAGCTATGGGTGGTTGGATGTTTTAGCATGAGCTGTGGGTGTTGATTTTCAGTCACATGGGTTTGATCAGTTGGATGAGGGCAGTCTGTTCCTAGTTGCTTCTCTAGCTGGTCAGTTTTTTCTTGTTTTGGAGTTTGGTTGGAGTGGTACTTTGCTTGTTTTTTGCCTTTGCCGTCTGGAGGATCTTTTGCTTTCATTCCTGAGAATATTGCTGTTTCACTTTGGTGTGTTCCTATATTTGGAGCTATTGTTTAAGGTGGTGGAACTCTTTCTGATGTTGTTGCAGTGGTTTTGATTGGAGTGTGAGAGCATGTGTTGGTCCTTGTTCGGGCTGGTTTAGAGAATGCTTGAAAGTCTTCGGCAAGTGGGAGATTGTTGGGAATTATGCCTCAACTTTCTGGTGATCCCCTTTGAAGACTTAGGAAAATTCTCTTGTTTCCTTGGCAAAGCCTTTTGTTCTAGCAGAGGCAGAACTGGGATGGAACTTGGCATTGTTTCGTTTGCCTTGTTCTGGGTCTTGTTCCCGTTCCGTCTCCAGCTCTGCTCCCCGCTTTCTTGGTTCTTCGAGTTTTGTTCTGGTGGAGGGGGATCCGGATTGGAACTTGGCATTGTTCCTTTTGTCATGTTCTGGGTTTGGCTCTGGATCCGGCTCTGGCTCTAGCTCTGGCTCTGGCTCTGGTAGTCTGTTGCTCTTCGCTTGGTTCTGGCGGAGGCAGAACCAATTTTGGAAGTTGGCAATGTCTGTTTGCCATGTTCCTATTCTGGCTCTGGGTCCGACTCTTGCTTTTGTGATCTACTTCCTTTGGATGTTTGGATTCTCCTTAGGGAGTTTTCCTCCGTTTTTTCCATGTTCTGGATTATTGCTTCTTGCAGTCGGCGGAGGCGGAATTGGAACTGGTTTGGTTCCTGATCTTGGACTTTTGGTAAAGTCATGTTTCTATTCCTGTTCCGTCCCTGACTCCGACTCTGATCTTTTGTGCTCTCGTCTTGGTTTGACCCCGGGTTGACTTTACCCGGCCAGTCCTGTTTCCGATGTGTTCCTCTTTGCCGCGAGCGGACGTGGAACCGAATTGGTTCCTGAACCTGTAATTTTGGTGGAGTCATGTTTCGACTCCAGTTCCATCTCCGTCTCCGACTCTGACTCCGATAGTGTGCTTTTTCGGTGGAGTCCTGTTTTGACTCCTGTTCCGACTCTGACTCTGACAGCGTGCTTTTTCGGTGGAGTCCTATTTCGACTCCTGTTCCGACTCTGGATCTGGTAGTGTTAGGTTTGGCTTGAAGCCTTGGACGCACCTGATGTCTGTTTGATCATTTTGGTTGCTCTGTCAGTTGCGATTGCTGATGGGTCTTGGACACATGGCACCTAGTTGATTTGTGATTGGGTGGTTACCTAACTTGTTGTGCTGCATGTTTTGTCAACGAAGGTTGGCAGAGCTGAACCCATTTTTGGAATGGCATTGAATGCCTGGGCGGCTCATTGCAGGGAGATCTGTCAGATCCAACCAGATGCGTGATTTGCAGATGGTCTTCTTTGTTCTTGTTGAGTTGGTTACATATTGGATGAGAGATGTATTATTTCTCAAGGAAAACAAGTAAGTTCGACGAGTCCGCTTGTGTCATGGGTTGTAGAGCAAGTGCGAGATGTGCAAGCTGAATGCGCGACAATGAGACTATGAGCAGGATGCGCGAGCATGTGAATGCGTGTGCATGGGGCTGCAAGCTTAATGCATGATGCATGATGCGAGATTGTAGATGTTGGACTTGCAAGTTGGAGAGCCGAAGGTGTGAAGAGATTTGTAGAGAGATGGAGAGGGTGTTCGAGCAGTTTGCTTAGGCAATGTAACTATGAACACTCTATCTCTCAGATCTGGTCATGGGAATCATTGAAGGCTGAATGACTGGGCTGGCCATGACAGTCATCTGAGGAGCTGAGAGGAATCTTACGGGTACCTGTTACTTCTCCAGTAGAACAAGATGTAACTCTTGTATTGGCTTTGAGCCTGATATTGTATTGTAACTGGTTTTGTTGCTGAATAATACAATGGCTCAAAATTTTGGAGTGTGGGGTTTTTTACCTAAAAGGTTTTTCCCCACGTATATCTTTGTGTCTTCTTTTTGTCTTTCTTGGTATCTGGTTATGTTGAATCTGTTTCTTGTTGCATTCACTTCTCTCAAAGGATCAATGGGGGATCAACTGTTCTTGTTTCTGCTTTATAGCATAGTTGGTTGTGTTTTTGTTGTGATTTTGAAATTAAATCACTAAGGCACTACTATCTTAGATGCCTATCTTGATGACAGACCGAATCCGTATCCCCAACATTTTTCACTTTCAACTTATCTCTAATCACTTCACTCTTCCTTTCCAATTGTTCCATCTGATGCTCTATCCCTATGACTACTACTTTATTAGGTTTACAAACCTCTAAGTTGATAGAAATTGAAAGACCACCAGCCTCTTTTGAAAAAAATGAGCAAAACACTCTTTCCATCATCACATCAACATGCTTCTCAAACCAATCTTGCATCCCCAAAATTAATTCATCCTTGACCTTCAACAAACCAGATTTTGACACCAACTCAATATCATTTCCCTCCAAAATTGAATCATTCTTCAATGTTTCCATCTCAGTACCTTCAAGGTTAGAAGTGGCTACAAGGTATCTATCCTTCTCTTCCTCTACTTTTACAAATTCCTTCCTACCAACCATCATCACATTGGTTGCCTTAGTTTTTCCTTTATCATCTTCTTGCAATGGTGTCAAGATATATGAAACTCCATCTTTGTTGATCTCATAGGTATTCCTTCTCCCATCATATATGACATGACTATCAAATTTTAATGGCCTCCCTAGTAGAAAATGGCATACATCCATAGGCAATACATCACAAAGAACTTTTTCCTTATATCCACCTATATTGAACTCCACCCAAGCTTGCTCATTAACCAAAACATATTGACCCTCATTCAACCAAGAAAATTTATAAGGAGTATCATGTTGTATTATAGATGATCTAAGTTTCTCAACCATCTCTATGGAAGCCATGTTATCTATGCTTCCTAAATCAATTACAACCTTACATACATTACCCATGCACTTTAAAGTGGTTTTGAAGAGAGTTCTTCTTTTTGATGGCTCCTTCTCCTTTGATGCTTTGATGAGTGTCCTACTTACCATTAATGATTCTCCAAATTGAGGAGAAACATGTTGTGGTGTTGAGTTACACTTTCAAAATCATCCTCTTGCATCAACTATATTCTTCTTTCACCACCATGTGATGTAGAAGGTTTCTTATCCAAACACTTCCATGCTTGATGGCCAAACTAAATACATTGGTAGAATCTTCAAAAGAAAGTACGTCAACCTCTACCTTGTCCTCCAAATCTACCTTCTAAATCCTGATCTACCACCTCTCTAATCAAAAAATTGTTCTTTGTCCTTGCTTGTATCTTCTTGAATTTCATAAGACTGTCTTGAGTTGGAAAATGAACCTCTTCCTCTAGAAGTGTTGCCTCTGCATCGACATTGTCTCTCCTACCTTCTCTTCAACTTTTCTTCTACCCTAACAACCAATTGGAAGCATTCTTCAACCATTATTCAGGTGGCCATGCTAATTTAATATTGTCTATTGAAACTTAATCCATTTATATACCTTGCTATCTTTTCAAATTCATCCTCAACATGACCTGCTCTAATGCTCAATTTATGAAACTCCTATGTGTAAGCCATGCATCCATCTCTTTTTGCTTGAGATTTTACAACTTTCTAAAAGTTTGGATTGCATAGTCATCGGGAAAGAATTGAATTTTAACTTTAGACACCATCCTATCCCATGAATTGATTTTTTATTTTCCCTTTTTCACTCTCCTTGCACATAATTCCACCAAGTTAGGGTAGGGCATTTCAATTTGGTTTTTGCAAACTTTACTTCTTGTTCTTCTGCTACCTCCTTGTACTCAAAGTAATTGTCTAGTGCATCAAACCAATCTAACACTTCTTCACTATCCATCTTCCCACTATACATGGGAAATTCCATTTTCACCTTGGAAACATTTCCTTTGACAGCTTTCAACATCTTAACCATCCTTCTTTCATCAGGGTCCAACTCATCATCACCTTGAACTCCTCTTTGAGGGTTTTCATTCTCACCCTCTCCCTCTTCCTCTCGATCACTCTCATCTTCAGTGAAATTACCTCTTCTTTGGTTTGTTTCCAATGCTTCAAGTCTTTCTAAAAGAGCTTCTTGAGACTCCTTCATAATTCTTATTTGCCTAGCGGTGACTGCACTACCTTTTGGAGGCATTTTATACACTTCTTGCTTTATACTTTCCTTATTATTTCAAAATTTCTCTTCCTTCTTCAAATCAAACCTATGATCTAATACCAATTTATGTAGAGAAGGGCATGAAAACATAAACTAACTCAACCAAACCCTTTACAAATTCCTAACACCTCAAACTCAATGAATTCCTTCACAAATTGACATTCTTCCTAGTAGCACAACAAACAAGGTTTTTCAAGTATAATTTCCAAAACCCATATCATACCTAGAAAATAATTGCAGATTTAAGTACCCATTATCCTCTTTTAAAACATGCTTCAATTTCAGGTGGGGTTACTTTGGAACGCAAGGGCCAAAAAATTGCTGCTACGCCTTGAAATAGGCCTAATTAGGCTCCCTCAACAATGCACTTATTGGTTTACAAACTCCAAACCTAAAATATCCATTCCAAGACCTTAGAAATGTCAAATTAGGTCTGCAAATAAAATTACCATCCCCTAGAATGGTCTCCAATCAACTCTTCTACAAAACCCTACTTCTATGCATCACTTTTGCTTTAAAAAACATGAAGTAAACCAACTAGGGCATAACCCATTTGTCCAAAACCTTATACCCTGCTCCTGCCAAAACCATGAACATTAAATACAACCTAAATACTCCCATTCCATCGGTTTTTAGGCCATTTCACCAATGGAATGGCTCAAAAATCCATTTTCTTTGAATCAAACCCTCAAAACTAGGGTTTCAAACATATTTGGGTAAAAATGCTATGAAATGCTTCAAACTCAATGAAAATGAGTCAAAAAATTTGCATATGTTATATATTTCAATGATTCATCATTACCAATATAAGAGATATCACCTATAGGCTGTACCAAGCCATACAATCACTTGTAGAAGCAAATTTCTATATAAAATGCAGAAAACAAGAGCTTTGTTATTCAAATTTCAAACTTTACAACTCTCCAACCTTGCTCCAACATACACACAAGTATTTTAAATTATTAAAAATATTAACCAACCTGAAACAACCAAATCTATCTGATTCTTGAGGACCCAACCGCTCAACTTCCAAGAAAAAGAAAAAGTTACTTGACAACTTTGCAACTTTTTTGCAATTTTTTACACCATTTACAAAATTGATTCCAAACCACCTAAGAAAACTCAAAAATAACTTTAAAAAATAGGAAATGATCTTATAGACCTTATTACAAACCAAA
The DNA here is from genome assembly GCA_007115665.2 of Sequoiadendron giganteum. NCBI lineage: Eukaryota > Viridiplantae > Streptophyta > Pinopsida > Cupressales > Cupressaceae > Sequoiadendron > Sequoiadendron giganteum. Next base: position 354,994,588 of record CM021102.1, read on the forward strand.
AACATAAGATCTCATCACAAAACTAATATTTACAACATTTAAGAGCCATGGTGCCCTACACCAGTGCCCTGCACCAGTACCCTATACTAGATGCCTCCTTTTTTGAGATCCACAATGTTAGGGAAAAAAATAAATGAATAATTTGATATTTCACATTTTATTTTCTAATAAATGGTTTAAAATTGGCTATTAAATGCATAATTAGGAAATTAGTTGCATAGTTAGGTCTAAGCACTTAGGGCGGGGGGGGGGGGACCTAGTGTTAATATTTTAAGGGTGACAATTTTTTATGCTATAAGAAAATTGGTGATGAAGCTAGATTATCCCACCAAATGGAGGAGATAGATGAGGATTTTATCATATGGGATGATTACATCCTAATTTTTCAGAAAAAAAAAGCCACTTACTCTAATGAATTGTTGAAGGTAGGTATCATAGAATAAGTAGATCAAGACAAGCTAAATGAATGGATAAAGGTAGTGCACCCAAGGGTGAAGATCTTGAATAAATAAAAGAATAAGCTGAGAAATAAAAGAAACCTACCCAAATAGGTTGTGGAAGATAGAGAATTTTTTGGAAAGTATTGGTTGCACATTTTAGGAAACATCATACTTAGTTGTATCCTCTAATAAGATGGTTGTAGAATTGGAATAGTTTCTATGAGGTCAATTATTTCTTAAGAACATTGACCAAGCAATGACCCAAAAAATAAACATGCATGCTTTTTAGAATGAACTATCTAGCTTCACAAAGATATAAGAGAAGATAGAGAATTCCAAATTTTTACAAAGGGTTGAATTACAATACCATTAGGGTCAATTGATGGATACTATGAATATTGTTATCAAAAATTTCTTTGAAAGTTTCTCAAGCATGGATTACGTCGTACTTTTGAATATTGATATATTTTGAATAAATTTGGTAATAAAGTAAATACCAAGATAAATAACTTTCAATTTAGTGTTATGTTTTTAGTTAAACTCTAGTTCAAGGTGCATTGTTAGGTTTAGTTAGAGTGTATTTCCATATTAAACCTAGGTTTCCAGAAATAATTTTAATTAAAACAATTTAGATCCATGAATTTTGGGGTGCATGAGTTTATTTATTTGGAATTGTTAATCATTGTTATGTATCAAAAATATTTATATTTGAAAGTAATTATACAATCTCAACATGGACTTATCCTACTACATTGTTTGAAGCTTTTATAAAATATGAAATAATTATGCCTATTGTATTCATATGGATTCTTGATCATGTTGGAAAAACAAGGATAGACAACTAAGAGGGGGGGGGGAGGTGAATCAGTTGTTACAAAATTTAAACTTATTCAACCTTAATCAACCTTTAATCTCAGATCTGATAATTAACAATGAAAACATAAATAAAAAACACATCAAAGACACATGAACAACAAGATTTTATACGTGGAAACCCTATTAGGGGAAAAACCATGATGGATGTTAGTCAACAAGATTATACCCTGTTAGAAGTATAATGAAAGAAATGAATAAGGAATGCACATGCATTCAAGCACACTACATATAGCTCACTTCTCAAAGGGAAGGCTCACTACCTTACATAAAATAATCAAATTAAATCCATCTGATGAGGTTGAATTGAGAAATTAGCTTCTACAACAGCTTGATGACAATTTTGGTTAGGCACATAAACACTTCTTGACACTTCATTCAATCTCTACTATGAAATCAAATGATCTAATATTTATTCGCACATTTTGCATACACACTCACACACTCGCACACTCCAAAATGAAGAAACAATCGTTCTTATATATCTGCTACATGAATTTACATCAACAACTCTATCGACCATAAATAAAGAATAAATTACAACTGTCAGCCCAATTCATGAACAAATATCAATGCGCACCAACTTAGGTCAGTCACAACATAATGAAAAGATAAATAAACATCCTTGAACATGCTAAACAATAAAATCTTAATACATAAGGATCTACAACATGCTACCAACATGATGTCAGCCAAGAACATAAAGACTTCGAGCACACAAGGGAAAATCTTCAATCACAAACACACCGATCAATGTGGATGTACCACACTAATAGAGCACAATCTAGAAACATCACTAAACATCTTAGGAATGTACACACCAGGTCAATTCATCAGAATTGCAATCATATCTTCTAGAAACACCTGTTATAGTAATTGAATAACTATAGGAACACAAAACTTCATAACTTTGTTCATTCTTGATGCGCACCACTGAAACTTCTAGAAAACATACTAGATAAGCTCATCAAAAAATTCTTTAATGCATGCATTTTTACCATCAATGTATATAATTTTCCATCACTCTAACCTTCTCAGCTTCATAGACTATCTGTAATATATTTATTACAATTTTCTCAATATCCTTGACATATACAACTTTCAATCCATTAATGCTAATAGTGTTGACATCAATGACAACCACATATCAGATGCACAACCACAACATCCAACAATCTCCTCCTTTTGCATTGATGGCAACACATGATGTGAAAAAAAATGCCATCAACACAACTAACTCTTCACATAGTACTCTTCTCCTCTTTTGTTCTACACTTCTCCCCTTTATACTTCTCCTCCTTATAGTACACGGTTTTTCACATTACACTTCTCTCCCTTTGACATCAATGGAAAAGGTACACAAGATCTAAACCACATATCGTCTTAATCATATGACTACTCCCCTTGAGTAGCAATCACCACAACATCAATCTGAAACAAAATCTCACTGTAAGTGCATGGATTGATGCAAAGACTTCCATCTTAGTTTTGATTAGGAGGGGAAATCACCCCTAACGTGCCTCTAAGATACTCAAAAGTATCCTTAGGAAAAATTTTAGTAAATATATCTGTAATTTGTTCCTTAGTGGGCACATATTCCTATCTGACCTCTTTATCAATCACCTTGTCTCTCAAAAAGTGATACTTGATAGATATATGTTTTTGTTTTAGTGTAGCATCAGATTCTTAGAAATGTTTGTGGCACTTGAATTGTCACAAAATATGGAAATAGGCTCATCATACTCAACTCTGATATCTCTCAACATCTACTTCATCAACAACACTTGAGTATAATTATTTGCAGCAACAATATATTCTGGCTCAGCAGTAGATAAGGAAATGAAGTTCTTCTTTTTAATTAGCCAAGACACCAAATTCTTCCCCAAGAAGAATGCACCACCACTTGTACTTTTCCTATCATCCACATCTCCTACCCAATATGTATCTATAAAGGCATTTAGAGTAAGATCATCATCCTGAAGATACCAAAGACCAAAATCAACTATTCCTTTTAAGTATCTAAAAATTATTTTTACTACAGTCACATGTGATTCCTTCAGATCAGCTTGATATCTACCAACCATGCACACAACATTCATGATGTTTAGTCTGGTCTGAGTCAAATAAAGCAATCCACCAATCATCGATTGATATCTTGTTTGATTAGCCTTAGGAGAATCATCACTCTATGTTAGCTTGCATCCAGTTACCATGGGTGTACCAACTGGCTTTGAGTCTTCCATGCCAAACTTTTTCAGTAACTCTCTTATATATTTGGACTGAGAAATAAAGATTCCATCATCTAACTGAGTAAATTCAACCCTAAAAATAATTTCATCTCTCCTATCATTGACATCTTAAATTCACTTTTCATTTCATTAGTAAATTTCATGCATAAGTCATCATCACCTTCAAAAATAATGTCATCAACAAAAACTTCAATAATCAACTCTTTATCCTGATCCAAATTGAAATACAAATTTTTGTAAGCTATACCTTTATTGAATCCAAGTTTCAAAAAATATTTATCCAATCTAGCATACCATGCTCTAGGGCTTATTTGAGTCCATATAGTGATTTCTTCAATTGGAAAACCATGTCTTTTTCATCAGTTAGTTGAAATCCATCTGGTTGCTCAACATAAACTTCTTCTTCTAATTCACCATTTAGGAATGCTGACTTTACATCCCTTTGATAGACTTTGTAATTCTTGAAAGTAGCATAAGCAAGAAATAACTATACAACTTCAATTCTAGCAACAGGGGCAAAGGTTTCTTCAAAATAAATACCTTCCATCTATGAGTATCCTTTACATACCAGTCTTGCTTTGTTTCTAACTACTTCACCTTGCTCATTCAACTTATTCTGAAAGACCCATTTGGTTCCAATCACATTTTTGTCTTGAGGTCTAGGAACAAGAATCCATGTATCATTTTTCTCTATCTGCATTAGTTGTTCCTTCATTGCTTCCATCCAATACTCATCTTTACATGCTTCATTGACATTACTAGGCTCAGTTTTGGAAATCAGGCAATATTCTTCTACAATTCTTCTAGTCTGCACACCTTTGTTCTTGTCTCTTATGATCTGACTTTTAGAATGACTTCACTTTACATACATTAGAATTTTGGGTTCTTCTGTTCTTTCTTCTGCATTTCCACTGTCTTCTCCTTTATGAAAAAATTAACCCTAATCATTTTAGAGATCAGGTCCCACCTTTAAAAGGAATCATTTTTCTTTGTAACAACATCAAAATATTCCCCATTCACTCAAAATATTTTCCCGAGGGAAAAAACAATCAACAAAACTTATGAAGCAAGGAAGGCAGATAAAGGAACAAGGTTTACAAATCCATATAAACACCTATGTCACCAATCTCCATGTTGATGGGAAAATAATCTTTTGCAATACTTTATCAAAAGCCTAATCTACACTATTTTTAGGCTATGTATTGTTTTATTCCCCTTATTTGTTATTCATCACATCAAATGTCATCCCCTACAAACCTACTAAGAATATTTTCCCAACCAAGTATCATACTCATCCTCAGTGGGCCACTTCACATCCAAAAAACTCTATATCTTCTCATTGTGTTGAGTGTACCTAGCATCAATTAATGCTCTGGCCTCTAACAATGATATCCATCCCTGTTCAATCTATTTCAACATATTAATATGTGGATTCAACAAAGTATAGTCAACCAAAGACAAAGGAATTTTAGTTGATGTGAGAAGATCTCCCAATTCCTCTTTCCATTTTTAAAACTAATGTAACTCACCTTTGTGGTTAAATATTGTAGGCATACCACATTTCATCGCATCATTAAATATCTTTAGCTTATTTTGGAGTTGCATACCTAGTTTTCCATGAAAGGTGGTAATTTCATTAATCATATCAATATTTTACAAAATATCAAGGATATTAGTAGGTTCCTTTAGATCCTCCTTCATTCTAGGCATCATTTCTCTTAAAGCACCTACCCTAGTACTCCTATTTACTCCACTCATTCTTGAAAGCCTCTTGTACCTAAAGATAATTTGTGTTGGCTTCATGAATATTCTTATAGGCAGCCCAAACATAATCAAATTTTCTGACCAACTTTGTCACCCTATGCTTTAATACATCCTCAAAGATCTCATTTACTACCTTGATAGTTTCTTACTTAGCCTTCTTGACATTTTCCTTTTAAATATTTAGCTAAGCATTCAAGTCCTTAATTTTCAAGGCTAAAGTTTCCTTATCCTATGTACAGGTAAGTCTAAGGAAGAAAATGATGGAAAGGATATTGTTCTTATTGAATGAGTAGCCTGAATAGTGGTCCTCATCTTATTTATCTCATCCAAGGCCTTATTGTTTTCCTTTAATAAAGAATCATATTTTTTCTTAGAAATATGGGCAGTGTGAACACTAAGCATTGCAACATGAGTCATTAACTTAGCTGCTTGGACAGGAGTTATATCTATGGCTCTTTTGACCACTAAGGAACCAACAACCTCTTCAATTGGTCTAGTAACCTCATGTTTTCAAGTATTAGGTTCCATAGAACAAATTGCGAGATTATGTAGCTTTGGACTATATCTAGATCCAAAGACCTTATCCTCAAACTATTGTTCAGATATTGAAGCCCAAGGGTCTCTTCTCACTGTATCATATGCTATAGCAAAGGTGATAGTGCATCCTAGTAATAGTATGATTCCACTATTTGAGACAATTTATCTAGCCTTTTTGGGAGTAATAGCTACAATTTGAGCCTTGATCTTTTCTTCTTCTACTTTTTTAGCTTCCTCCTCATGAAAAGGTTCAACACTAGCCTAATCTAGTTCAAGTTTTTCCTTTATCTCCTTACTCGACTATTGAATCATAAATTCCTAAAATTCATTAGATTTCACAAACTTATCATCTACAAGGAATTCATCACATTCCTTGATCCTAGGATCATCATCACTCTCCTTATCATACTGCCATTTGGCAATTCTATCAAGGGGAACAACTGAACTAAGGGTTTCCTCAATATTAGGAGCAAGGAATTTATTCTCCACCTCCTTATTTCCTAGTACATGTTCTACCATTTGTTCCTCCCTAACTTTTGAGACATCCATAGGTTTCTCAGGGATATATATAGCTTATGGTTGTTGTTGTAGGAGGGCATGAGATTTAATAACAACCTCCTTCACCTTTTCCTTAAAATAACCACTTTGATAATCCCTTAGCTTAGTGAAAACTATTTCAAAAGGGTCAGCAATAACATCATATGGACTTACATAAAATGCATTCCTCCTTATGATTCTTTCTTCAATGTCGATTATGAAAGTCCATTCCCTCTTTATAGCCATGACAGCCTCATCACTTGTCAAATTCCTTAACAAATCATTTGTATACAAGAACTCATGATGTATCACTGATAAGTTTTTATCTCTCCTTCTTCCACCCAAAAATCCTTTTGGATAAAAAAATCCTAACCTCACTAAAACAAATTTTAAGGTTATTCACGATGATTCCAAACATTTCATACCCCTCAGGGGCAGTAACTTTGAATTAGGAAAAAGCACATTGAGGACTCACGACAATACCCTTCCTAGGCTTCCTAAACATCTCATAATCCATATCATCAATTTTCCACATGAGCTCCATAAAGGCTAATCTGTTAGAGACATATAGGGGTAAACAATGTGGTGCCACCTTAGCTCCATAGGATTTGATCAAAGTGTACTTTGAATGAAGAAACCAATCTACTCAATTATGTGCTGCTTTAGATCCTAGTACATATTTTGGGAAAATGATAATTCTATTTACTGGAGAAAGCCTTTGAGTAGGTGCTACACCCAAAATTTCTAGGATAGCATAAATTTTGGTATTAGCAAACATGAAATAATCAAAATGGGAAAAATCTTGATCCCAAATGTGTGTCCACATTTATACTAGAAAAATATTATTTTCATTGTCTCTTAATCTTAATGTTAACTTCCTTTTTCAACTATAATCACCCTCAAATATGAACATATGCATTAACAAATAATAGTGAGGGAAATATAAAGGAAGTACCCCCTTCTTTAGATTGAGGAAATGATCATGCATTTGTTCATCAACATAATCAACATAGGGGTATGTGCAGGATCATGATGGACCAAAAAGTGGCGATATGTAAGCCAATTGATGGCCCATGTGGCTGACAACTTTTGTCTTACCCAAAATTGACAAAACGAAAAGGGTTTTTAGAGGATACTCTTAGCTTCCACTAATATAAATTATTCTTTACTTTGAATTTAATAAATAATTATTATTCATTTTCTATTAGAATTACAAATAAAGTCTTGATTGATAAACTAATTGAAAAACATCTATAACTTTCAAACGGTATCACATTTTTTGAATCCAAAACATGCGTCACATTCTAGGCTTTGCATACTATAGGAATAAAATAAATAAATTTGAATTTCATCAATTTTTGACCAAGTTAAGGTGGTTAGATAGATGAGCTTTTATATTTTTAAAAAGTTGTAATAAAAAAATCATAATTAATTATTTACTTGGAAAAAAAATATAAAAAAAATATGCATCACATTGAGACATGAGTCCTTTACTTATATCTAAAATATTATAAAAAGATATGATCATTTTATTGTGGTTAGGGTGGTCAGACAGACACCTACTTCTTATTTTTACCCTAAAATTTAAATACTACTGCATTGAAATTTCAAATTTTCACCAAATAGATTTTATTTTTTTAAATAAAGATCTAGTAGTTTAGAAACTACATTCAATTTTCTACAGATTCTATTTTTACATTTTTTTGAAATAATATAGATAACTTATTCAAATTTTTACGTCAAGTTGTCTAACTTTGATTTTCTATCTTTTTATTGCCACTTAAGTGCCTATTTTTTCCATGATGATCTTGCACATACCCATAGTCATAACTAGTGTTTTGATTATGAATATGTATATTCATCACCATTACCAATAATTCAAGGGCTATCCTTACCTCAAAATTCTAAGCCGACACTTGATTCGGGCACTAATAAGTGTTCTTGAAATAATCCACAAACTCCTCACACTCAAATGGCTCAACATCCTTTGGGAGAAACTTATTCTTGCTCTGTCCATGTCGAACAAGTAGTCTATCTCTATATGAAAATTTTTTACACTCATATTCAACATATACCTCAACACACCTAAACTTCTCAATATAATTGGGGTTTAACCCAAACACCTGCACAATTTTGTCCTTTGTCACTTCTAGGATCACATCACCATTTTCATTCTCGATTGTTTTGTCAATGGGATGATAGTTCCTACACAGTTCTATCATCAAGTCCACTTCTATAAATATATTTGGTACCACTAGCTTTACAAGGTTCAAACCATATAAGAAACATGTAGGCTTATGAGAGTATTGCCTATTGAAACCATACAAGAATAGTTGGCACTTGCTTTGAGGCTAGGGTTTTCCAACAATTTCACCAACACTATCAATCAATCTGGTGGTCATTGCAACTTGACCTATAGGTCTCCTACCAATTCATGACCCTCCTTCTTTTATACCCCTAGAGGCTTCCTGCATGAACCATTATGTTTCCTTCTTTGTACTTCTGATCCTAGTAGACGTTGCAGGAGTACCTAGTGCAGGGTTAGCTGGTGCAGACTATTTTGGATTAACCTCAAATGAAACATCCTAAGTTTTAAGTCATTTAACCCTTTTCTATTTTGGTTTCCTCTTTGGTATAATACTATACTCACTGGGCTTTGGTTCACTCATGTTTGAAATGGATGAGGACTAGGGTTTATGATTTCTTGCAATCGAAAAGTCCCTCCTAAGAATGAAAGAACACAAATCTTCTTGTAGAACATAACTATTTTCCCAAATTTTTACCCAATACTTACCACCAAATTAAAAGCTACCACTAATGGACAAGCAAATAATCCTCCCAATTCCCTATCAACTTCCTAAAATATTTCACTTCAATATTTTGGCTAGAAGGAGATATATAATTTTCTTACTTGGGTGAATGATTTACACACTCACTGCTGTATTAGTTCACAAGAGCTTCTCGTATAGATTCTTCAACTTTTGGTAATCCTTTTCTACTCCCGAGCAACCCTAAATGCTCAATTAACCAGGTATCTACCCTTTTTTATGGCCAAGAGATGGGCATGCTACCATTAATGTATGATAGTAAGTTTGTGCGAGAAAACTAACATCTAGCCATTCACGTTCAAACCCTAGCTATTAATCTTGTTTTAAAACCACATCAATGGTCCTCAACTCACCTTACTACCTTCTTTCTTGCTTTATACAATGTCCTCAAGATTCTTCCACATTTCCCTTTCATTCACTGGTCATCACTAACATGTGTCCTTCATCGGCTCCATCAACAAGGTAAGGATCTACACAATAAAACCTCAACCCTTAGATTAATGACCCATGCTTGATCACGTTCATCCTTCCATCACAAATTGCTGATGTATCTTCACACTTTGGATCCTATTGGCGGTAGGAGATACAAAAAAGCGTCCAGATTAAGACACGTGCACCTACATGAGAGTCAACGATACATAATACATTGCACATAAGATCTATTCAAATTAGTGTAAGAAACTTGAACAAAGCATTCCATCAATCATCACTCATTTGGAACTTAAGCCTTGGAATGAATCCACTATTAGAGCCTAAAATTTCATGCAAAATTTGGCAAGATTTAAGGCTCATAGAATGAAAAAATTGATTTCAGCACTCAGATGTTTAGTTGAAAAATCTGCTCAAGTGGCCAACTTTGAAAAATCATAATTGAAAGCTCGTTCAGTTTCACACAAAATCACTTTGCAGATGTGAACCCCTAAACCTGCACATGCACAAGAACAACAAACATGTCAAATTGTTAGCTCAATATGCAAAAAAGCATGAGAGATTCCCCATAAAATCCATCTATTTAACTTAGACTAAGAAATGATGAAGAAGAAAACTTAAATAAGTGAGTGTTAATACTAATTAAGAAAATAGAATAATGATCCCATGGGGGAATTGGTGCCAATTGAATGTTGAAATTGGCCCTTTCCCAACTCCTAAGTTTCAATTGTGAGTGATTGAGAAATGGTCAAATCTCCCAAATAGATTTGAGCATAACCTTGTTACAAATCTTGAAGATGATGAATGGTTGAGTGAAATAGGAAAAAATAGCTCTCAATGTGAAGAGAGTAAATTTGCATGTAATTGCGGATGAGAAATGAGGAGAGAAGCCTCCAAGTAATAGCTTTCAATTTGGAAGAGAAAGAAATATTTGAGCAATGTGGGACTAACCTTCAATCGAATGGTTGGATGCCACATGTCATGATGTGAATGGTTGATGGTTGTGCACATTTTGGCCAAAGTGCCAATAAATGCATTTAGTTTGAATTTGAATTTGCGAAATGATTTGTTGAAGAGGGAAGGGAAATGAAGTTAATGTCACTTGGTTCAAGGCCAAGGACATGTAAGAGGCTTTAAATGTCTTGTTGGAAGGACCAAGTCCACTTGACCTTTTTGAATTCAAATGAGGGAATATTCCCTTTTGATGCCATGTGAAGGAAAATAGAGAATTAAATAAATCAAAGTAACTAATTTATTGTGCAAGTTGCATTCTCTAGAGGATTTTAGTGAGAGGGATTAACTTAATCTAGGTTTTGATTAATTTAATGCAGAATTAGATGATATGACAAGGTTTTGATTAATTTAATGAAGAATTAGATAATATGATAATTTTGACTCAAATGGATGAATTAATTTAAGTCAGATTTGAGAGGAAATGATTTATTTAAATAAATGATTTGATTTATTTAACTAGGGGGAATATGTTAGATTAAATCAAATATGTTAGATTAAATCAAATTTTCAAAGGTTTAAGATTGCAAAAACGTTGAAATAAATCAAACATATTTGATTTAATATGTTAGATTAAATCAAAAGCGAAATATGATACGGGTAGCATATTTTCTTTAGGTAAACTGACACAGTACCTTTCCTTGTGCAGGAGATTCGTGAGGTACTTCATTCGAGGGAGAACTAGTGGCTAGTACTTGAGAGATTATAGGGTATGCATGTATATCTCCAAGAGAAGCTTGGGATTCTTGGGCTATGGCACGTTGCATATGTTCCTGTTGTTCGAGCACATTTGGGTATGATTACTACCCTAGCCGAGCGCTGGCATAGTGAGACATCATCCTTTCATCTTCCTACTGGCAAGGCCACTATTACCCTTGAGGATGTCTGGCGCATCCTCCGATTACCCATTCATGGAGCGCGAGTGATCTATGATCTGGAGGAGGGTAGGGATGCCTGTTTTGATGTTATGGGCATTATTGAGCTTATCCTTTGTGACGGTCAAATAGACTTGGAGCGATATTGAGGTACGACTCCTACCTACAGGTTGATTGTGGCTGCTATTATTTCTGGTCTTGTAGCTCCTGATTGACGTGACCGAGATTTTAGTTTAGGTTGGGGATTAGCATGGCAGCGGATGTGCATTCACCGAGAGTGCTTTGCCTAGGGACCAGTATTGCTGGTCTCCCTGTACAAAGTTTTGCATGAGTTTGCTTACTTGGATGGTCAGGCTCTCGGGGCTGGAGTGACTCTTCTACACATTTGGGCATGGGAACGGATCCTAGTGCTTCACCTAGTTGTGACTCCCGTTATTATAGATATTGAAGATCCTGTTGTGTGGTGATACGGGGGGCAGAGATCCACTTTACCCATATGGGTATGGATGGTGTGGCCTACTTGCACTGGGTTTTGGATGAGATGACAGTGTTCATATGGAGGCCGTGGATTGGTATAGGTCTATGGTACAATGATGCACAACAAATTTTCTTTGCTCGCTAGGATAGGTTCATGCAGGGCCGAGAGCATACTATGGTGGAGAGGTACCTTCCTGAAAGGGTAGCTAGATAGTTTGGTGAGATGCAGGACACACCTGATGATTAGTATATGGTGATCTTCACCTGTACCTTGAGGGAGATAGCATGGGGGCAATCGGTTCAAGGAGATGAGGCAGTTTCCTCATTCAGACAGTTAGTCGCCTGACCATGGCCATATGATCAGGGGCTAGCTGATGCAGGGGTCACTCCAACATACAGGGCATGGTTTCGACCTCCTTCGAGGCTGATAATTCATAGGGTAGTGATCCCACATTAGAGGGCTAGGGGCAAGGCAATAGGTAGAGGTCAGGGAGGTTTACCACCTCCTCAACAGTTACCTCTGAGAGACCTAACACAATAAGCAGTAGGACCAAATGGGCAGCCCCAGGTGGTACCACAACATTAGCTAGCAACACAACCAGCGGGACAACCAGATCCTTGGGATGTACTGATTTAGCAGTTTCAGGTCCAGGTATAGGTTTTGATAGCCAAGCGGGATGAGACTTGGCAATAGGTTATTGCAGTTATAACCGAGAGAGACCAGGCACGATCCGAGAGGGATCAATAGATTGGTCAGTAGAGATAGCTAGAGAGCATAGCCTCCACATCCCAAGGCTGATCAATTGGTATTTAGGAGTACAAAGAGGCTATCAGAGAGGCCAAGTACTATCGACAATATTACCGACAGGTAGTTCCATTAATAGGCAGAGTGCTAGACTTCTCCTAGCAGACAGGGAGGTAGCCAACAGAGGATCACGATGATAGGCAGGTGGGGGAGGGTAGTAGCTAGCAGGGCTAGCCCTTTTGATCACAAACAATTTTGCACTTTTGATTTATGGGCCATATTGTTGCCCCATTGTACCATGTATTCGATGTATACTTGATCTGATTTGTATCATAATAGTGTATTTTTGATGATATATATGAGATGGTTCACCTTTTTATGTTATGAATGGATGCATTCTAATTTGATGTGATGCTATGAAATGTTGCTATTTCTTATGTTCATGTAATATGATGTATTTTTCTAATCGATGCATTTCTTTTTTCTTGTATATTTTTCATGCTTTAATGATGATCTTATGGATGTAATGTATGTTAATGATGGTGTAATGATATGCAAATGGTAATGGATGCAAATGATTATGTATGATGCAATGCTTTCTTAAGATGCTTAGAATAAAAAATTTATATTATTCCTCCTAATTTAAGGTAATGATATGATGCAATGTGGTTTTTGTGCTAATGATCATGTGGACACAGGGTGTATGCATTGGCGATGTTTTGATTACTATCATGATACCATGTTAGTATGGAAGGAAGATAGAAGAATTTAGAATCAAAGAGTTAGTTAGGATGATGGTGATTTGCATTGCTAGGAGTTGGGATTTTCAAAGGGTCAATTACATTATGTTTGATAACACACACAGGTATGATGCATCAAGGTATAAAGGACCATGATGGCATGGTACCTAGTGTGATGGAATTTGACTTGAAAATTAGATAGGAGTATTCTTGTTCACACTTAGTATACGTACTTCATTCAGGATATAGTTCAGACATTCTAAACATCTCAGGCCAAAACACAAGAAAGCAAGCTTTCCTATGTGGTAAACAAGATCTCTAAAACATCATCCCCATATACTAAACAAAGCACATATAACTAAGTTATTTTACAAGTGTATCCCACAAGCACAACAGATAAAAAATATAATGATCTTTAAACCATTCCTTTCTCTCTAAACCTATTTTGTCTAGGCATCATCGCGAGGTCCTTGGAATGAGCGCTAAATAAGATAAGTCAATAAAAGATCAAATAAGGCGAACCAAACAAGCTAACATTCTTCATATCGCTAGCCAAGACTAAACTACCGAGGGGTACCTCATGCTTATGTCCATCATAGGAAAACTTCATCCTAGGACATGTTATGATTAGGGTTTTGATGGGACTGATTTGGATGATAGGCTATTGATACTCATAGTTGATCAACTTGCTTTCTTACTGACTTAGACTTCCAAGACTTTAACGATTAGGTGTTCACTTTTGAACCTGCTAGAATTGCTTCTGACTGAATCATCAAAGGGTGAAGGCGACAATTGACTTTATTATGAGTGATGACAAATCATGGGTGAAAGCGAGATGAAATGGGTGCACCATTTTGGATTTTCAGATATTTTGAGGCTGTTTTTGGTATTTTCCAGATTTATGCCGAAGAGACTAACCTAAAGACCTATCCTAGGGGTCTTAGGAGGTGATCTGTAGATTTAACCTTGCCTATGTTATACACATAGAGACCACGTAGTTAGACTGAACACAAACTGACTTGATGATAAGATGGACAAACAGGTTGCCATTTTATTGCTTAAAGGACTGACCTAAGATGTAGACTAGATGGGCAAATAGATTGCCAATGCGACGGATACCTAAAGGACTGACCTTACTATCTCAGGGGATGATCAAGATCCACCTTTCCTACATTCAAGCTCAGAGATGACGTAGTTCGACAAGGTGAAAGATTGACAAGACTCAATGGATTTTGAAGATTTTTTTATATTTTGACATGTTTTTGGATTTTTTGATGATTTTGGATGTTTTGATTTTTTGATGATTTGGGAAGAGCACAAAAATATACACAAATCCAATCCAACACTAGTTTCAAGGATATTCCCCTAGCGTTAAGTGATAGAATACTTCAAATAGGCAGGACAAACTGACCTTAGGAATATGCCAAGTAGTACTATGGTGGAATATGATATGGGTATCAGCTCAGGCTAGGTATGGATGCGAGCGGATGGGTGGATGAATGATTATTGAAATGTGATGGAATGGATGGTGAGTTGTGCAGATCTTGGTGGATAGAGAGTGCTTTATTTACGCTTGGTACTTGTTTTCCAGGTTTTCACCAAGGTACTTGTCCAAAGCGCCACCAAAGTGGTTTTCACTAGAGGACGATTTTTTTCTTTACTGTTTTCAATCCTTTTTTTGATTTTTTTGGATTTTTGCATTTTTTGATTTTTTTGTTGTCACCAAGACACCTGTTTGCCAGGTTTTCATCAAGGTAACCATTTTTTCAAGACTTTTTCTAATTGTTTTTATATTTTTTTGGTTTTATACCTTGAGAGTTTTTTTAGGCATAAAACTTTTTCAGGTGAGAGCTATTCATGGGCTCTTGCAGAGGCTCGCCCTCTAGTGTTGACAACTAATATGCCCTTGATTTATAGCTTGTGGTGATGATGAAAGGTCCCAATGAGTTGTGTTCAAATTTTCCTTTGCTATTCGGGTTTAATACATTCTTTTGATTCTCTTTTAGCACAAGGTCACCGACTTGGAAGGTGCATTGCCTGATCTTCTTGTTGTAGCTCTGTTTCATGCGATTCTGGTAGACCTGTAGATGATTTAGGGCCTCCATGCATCATTCATCCAGTAACTCCAGCTCATTTAGTCTTGTAACCCTATATTCCTCATCTGTGATGAGGTTTTGCAAAGATATTCTTAGGGACGGGAGCTCGATCTCAATAGGGAGGATGGATTTTGATCCGTAGACCAAGGAGAATGGGGTGGCACTTGTTGGTGTGTAGATGCTAGTGTGGTAGGCCTATAAGGTGAGATTTAGCTACAAATGGTAGTCATGACTGGAGTCATTGACTATTTTATTAAGGATATTTATAATGGTTTTGTTGGTAGCTTCTGCTTGGCGATTGCCTTGTGGGTAATATGGGGTGGAAAAGCGGTGTTGGATTTTGAATTTTTCCCACAAGTCATGGACATCCTGATTCTTGAAAGGTGTCCCATTATCAGAGATAATGGATTGGGGGATGCCATATCGACAAATGAGGTAGTTCAGGATGAACTTGGATATTTGCTTTCCAGTTATGTAGGTCATTGGAATTGCTTCAACCCACTTAGTGAAGTACTCCCTGGCAGTGATAATGAACTTATGGCCATTGGATAAGGTGGGTGAGATTTTACCTATGAGATCGAGCCCCCATTAGGAAAAGGGCCAAGGTGTAATAATAGGATGTAATTCTTGAGTTGGTGCATGAATGAGGTCTCCATGCTGTTGGCACTATAGACACCTTCTGACAAAGTCATGTGCCTCTCTCTCCATTGTTGGCCAGTAGTATCCGGTTCTTAGTAATTTCTTAGCCAAGGTCATACCACTCGAGTGTGAACCGCAAGTGCCATTGTGTACCTTAGTCAAAGTAGTCAAGGCCTCCTCAGGTTTTAAGAAATGTAACAAGGTTCCATCGACACTTCTATGGAAGAGGGTTTCTCCTAGGATAATAAATCATAAGGACCTTTTGACAAAGGTTCACTTGAGGTTTGAGGTAATGTCAGCTGGGAGGATTTCTAATCTCAGGTAGGTGTAAATTTCATGATACCAATGATCACTGAGACCAATGAGTTTACATGCGTATTCTGACTCTGGTACCTCAAAAGTGGGTACAAGAAGCTGTTCTATGAGGAATTTGTGTTTCAAGATGTTGCGAGGGATATATAGCAAGGATCTGATCATTGTCATTGCATCAGCTGCTCTATTTTTTTCCCTTGGTATTTTCTCAAAGGTGATATTGATAAATGATTCCTTGAGGATCTCTACCACCTTCTTATATGGCGTGAGCTTATCATCTTTAGTTTGGTATTCACCGTTGACTTGGTTAATGATAAGCTGTGAATCTCCATAGACCTTTAATGCCATGATTTGCCACTATGCCGCAATTTTGAGACCTATGGTTAAAGCCTCCTACTCTACAATGTTGTTGGTACAGGGGAATGCCAACTTGTAAGACCTTGGTATATAGTCCCCCTGGGGGGTGATGAAGAACACACCAGCTCCTGATCCATTTTGTGTGTGGGATCCATCAAAGTATAGTTTCCAGTGGTCGGCTGCACCGAGATTGAAAAGGGACTCATCTCGAAACTCTGATATGAGCCAGTTGTTTGCATATATTGGAGCCTCTGCTACCTGATCCATAATGAATTGTCCTTTTATTGCCTTTCACTCCACATACTCAATATCTTGCTCAGATAGTATCATAACCCATTTAGCCGTTCAGCCTATAAGCATTGCTTTTGACAATAGATACTTGAGAGGGTCTATCTTAACAATTAGGTTAATTTGATGAGCTAGCATGTAGTGTCTGAATTTTTGGGCTGCAAACACCACTGCCAGGAAAGCTTTTTCTATTGATGTGTAGTTGAGCTCATGCCCCACCATTGTTATGTTGATATAGTAAATGGATCGCTATGTTCCCTTCTCATCATGTTGGGCTAAAAGGGCACCAAGCGTGGCTATCATTGCTGAGATGTATACAATCAATGGTTTCCCTATGATCGATCGCATTAGCACTGGTGGCGTAAGTAAGTATTCTTTGATTTTTTTGAATGCTTGTTCGCACTTGTCATCCCACCTAAATACTACTCCCTTGTGGAGTAGGTGTGAATAGGCAATCTATTTATCTGCCAGTTGTGCTATGAATCTTCGGATGGACTGGAGTCTACCTTGTAATCCTCTGAGTTTCTTTAGTGTTCTTGGTGCTACCATATCAAGGATTGCTTTTACTTTTGTAGGATCCACTTCTATCCCTCTCATTGAAACTATGTACCCCAACAACTTTCCTGATTGTACTCCAAAGACACATTTCTTTGGGTTGAGTTTGACCTTGTATTTTTACAGCCTATCAAAAATTGCACTTAGAGTCACTATGTGATCCTGTCTCTTCTTTGATTTAGCCAATATTTTATCCACATAGTCTTTGACAGTTTTGTGAATCATGTTGTGGAAGATTAGTGTCATGGCTCTTTGGTATGTAGCTCCTGCATTATTTAACCTAAATGACATCACATTCTAGCAGTAGGTGCCCCAAGGACATGAGAAGGCTATCTTATGCTGGTCTTCTTTTGCGATCATTATCTGATTGTATCCCGAGAAGCCAACCATTAGGGACAAAATCTCATGTCCAGTCATCATGTCCACTATCATGTCAATGATGGGTAGTGGAAAATCATCCTTAGGACATGCTTTGTTAAGGTCTCTGAAGTCTGTGCAGATGCAGATGCCCCCATTTGGTTTTGAGATAGGTAAAAGGTTAGATACCCATTTTGGATAGTCAATTGGGTCTATGAAGCCAACATCCAAGAGTTTCTATAACTCAATCTTGACTAGCAAGGATATTTGTGGGTGCATTTTCCTTAACTTTTGTCTAACTGATTTTGCTCCAGGGTAAACAACCAAATGATGAACCACCACTTCATGATCTAGACCTGGAATTTCAACATAGGTCCATGTGAAGTTTACCTTCCTTTCTTTTAGGAATGCTACTAGCAGTTCTTGTTCCTCTATTAGTAGAGACTCAACATAGAAAATGGTATACGGTTTTGTCTCTGTTCCTAGGTTAATAGGGTTGCACTGCTCTGCCAGGACTGCTGACTTTTCTTGATGTAGAGCAGTAGGGGGGAGATTGAATCCTTCATCCTCTGGTGCCTCAAAAAGGTTTTCACCATTGGATGCATCCTTTATTTTTACTTTTTTGTGGTTAGAGAGTGCCACAAAGTGGTTTTCACTCAATAACCCCAAGCTTATTCTCGATATTTTTATTCTGCAACTGAAGGACTCAATTGTCTCCCCATAATATGCCTGGGTGTCTAATGTGATGTTGAAGCCTACCTTGTGATCCCAACACAAAATTGTATCCCTTAGTCCCATAAATTATGAGAGCACCTCATCATTTTTGAATGAGTCTAGAATCGACAGTCCTCGTTGGTCATGATCGATGAGTTGAGGGTATACTAAGGTGATTTGGTGGGTTTGTTGGTTTGAATCGGCTGGGGAGGCACTAATCATTAGTAGGGTGGAATCCTCAAAGAGCCTAGGAAGGCCAACTATGGTGTCATCATCATCACTACTGGTGCAAACATTAGTGACGTCAAAGGTGAAGTTGTCAAGTGGGACACCTAGGCATACTGGGGTCCAAGGGTAGTTGCTGATATTTGAGGAGAGGACCTGAGTGCCCTATTGGGTGCACCTCTGCCACACACAGTTATACTCGAAAGAGTATAGCTGAGGCCAAGGTTCCGCATTCTTCTTTTTGCAATGATGGGTTCCAGGCATCCATCACTGTTCCTTCCAAGGATTTCATTCCTGTTATAGTCCATACCAAGTATCATCTATAGCCCTCTATTGGTTTCCTCCATCGATAAGGTGGGTGTGGGTTTTGCATCATGGTATATTGAGCTTGCAATATCTTCTTTGTCAACACTTTCTTGACTTAGATCTCCCCAATGGTGAAATCCAAAAGGATCTACCCTAAGGGTGTGGACGGGTGTTTCAGTTGATCGAGGTTGTCCATGTGACCTAGGAGATTATGGTAACTCTCCTACAACAAATGCATTCCTTTTCATTCTATAGTCACCACATCCATTAACCCAGATCATATTATTGATGTTGGATATATCAGGGATGGCGGGTGTCTCTGTCGTAGAGTTGGAAGTGAGGTTGGCTAGGTCAATGAATGAAGGGGATGGGACTTCATCATTTTTTGGTACTTGGGGGATTTTTTAAAACTTGGCTTCCAAATTTTTGTAGTAGGCGAAAGGTTCGGGATCCCCATACATAGTGACCTCCTTGTTTTGATGTGAGAACTTGATACATTGGTGATATGTCAAGGCCACTGCCTTCATTTTGTAGATCTAAGGACGTCCAAGGAGGATATTATATGGTAGGTCAAGGTCGAGGACCTGATTGGTGGTCTCCATAGTTTTCGGTTCCACGTGGATGGGGATTTTGATAGTGCCTTGAGACACTCTTTCTTGATCATCATACGCCCTTATTGTGATGCTCTTATTCTTATTAATGGAATCCTCGGTGAATCCCAATTTCTTTATGAGCTTTAGAGAACAAATGTTAAGGCCTGCACCTCTATCCACCATGACTCTTTTGACTGTATTTTTATGGACTAGCACTTGAAGGTGTAGTGCGCGGTTATGAGATGGCTGCGAGGGGAAATCTTGGTCAGAGAATGTAAGGAGATTTGGGGTAACGTTGTTACCAACCATAGCCTAAAACTGCTCTATGTCAAGGGTAGTGGAGACAGTGGATGCCACTAATGCTTCATCAAGGATCTTCCTATGGGCGGTAGAAATTTTCAATAGTTCCATGATGGAGATTTGGGCGAGGGTTCTCTTCAGCTGGTCAAGGACATTCTAGTCATAGGGGACTAATTTTGTATTAGAGATGGGGGTCTTAGCTGGTGCCCCTGTAATGGTGACCTTTCCGCCATGTGTGGTGAATCCACAGTCATTTTTGGCTCCTTTGACATTAATGTCTATGACCATTTCATCAACACATCCAACTATTTCCTCATACACTAGATTAGCACTAGCATATTTTTGCTTTCCTTTATTGTTCCCTTGACTGTTTCGTTGATTGTGGTTTGGCATCGGATTTGTGTATATTTTCAGATCTTGGTTTCTAGCTGGCTGCTTGATATTGATAATCTTATCCTTGATGAGGTCTTGGATGATTTTCTTCAACGTCATGCAATCGGTGGTGGTATGTTCTTTGACCTTTTGAAAGTCACAAAGGAGGTTCTCATTATACCATGGCAGTTTAGTCATGGGTTCCTTGTATTGCTCAGAGTTAGAGACTTTGATCAGGTTTTCCTTGACCAACTTCTTCATTATGGACTCGATAGATTCTCCAAGAGCCGTGAACTTCCGCTTGGGCGGATATTTTCCTCGGGGAGGTGGTACTCCTTGATTTCCCAAGTTATTGATTTGATTGGTGGGAAGTGGTTGTTGCTGTGCTACCATTGCATTAGTCTACGCATTGTTGCAATTATGATTTTGTGGTTGATGATGGGTTTGGATGTTCTACTTAGTGGCACTATTGACCACTTTAGCATTGACCATGCCATCGTTTGTGATATTTTTGTTCCTCGACCATGTTCGAGGTTTATCATTATTGTTATTGGACAGGTGGTTATCCTATGGTGCAGTGAATGTTGATGCACCTCCTCGCATAGTAAGGGCTCTTTTGATGTTGAGCACCTTTGGGATCAGTTGATCGTATGATGTGATGCATTGTATTTTCAAGTAGAACGCCAAGTTTTCATGTAGATTGGATATGATGGTGCAAACTTGTTGTTCTTCTGGCATGGTCCACTTGCTCTGATTGGCCTTGGATCGCCATCTTTGCAAGAAGGATGAGAATAGCTCTCCTTTTCTTTGTTTGAGTGTTGATAGTTCTTCCAAACTAGCATCCGCACCCATGTTGAAAGCATAATTCTTAAGGAAAGCTTCCATGATTTCCTCGAATGTTTTAATTCCCATGGGTAGGTGAGAAAACTATTCCATGGCTGGACCAGTCAGACTTTGGGGGAATAGTTGCATTAGATATGTGTCATCATATGCAACCTCCATGCAATGCACCTGAAATTCCTTGATGTGGTTTTTAGGGTTTCCTGCCCCATTATACTTGTCAAATTTGGGGATCTCGAATCCATTTGGGAATAGTACCATGGTGAGACTTATATCAAAAGGATAAGGGCACAAGTTGCCTGGTGTTCTTGTCATTTTTCTTGCTTGTAAGTCCAACACTTGTTGCGAGAGCAGTTTGATTTGTGTTGTGACATCTTTTTTCAGATCAGGAGGTGGAATGAACATGTTTTGAGGTGTTTGATGGGTGGGAGGAGTACTAGTGGGTGCTTGCGGCAAGATCTACTATGCATTCAAGGCCTGTTGGTATGCCTGCATTTGTGTCAACAACACTTGTTGTTGATCTTGCTATAGTTGTTCCAATAATGCTTGTTGTTGTTCCATCCATTGCTGCTCCCATGAAGCCTGTTGTTGGTCAAACTACTGTTGCGCTAGCAAAGCTTGTTGTTGGCCTAGCTGCTGTTGCACCAACAAAGCTTGTTGTTGGTCGAGCTGTTGTTATGCCAACAAGGCTTGTTGTTTGGCTTGTTGTTGTGCCTGAAAGTCTTGAAGGGCTTGTTGGTATGCTTGCAGAAGGATTTCTTTCAGTTGCGCTTGGTATTGTGCTTCCGCTTGTTGCTAGGCTTGA
Organism: Sequoiadendron giganteum; assembly: GCA_007115665.2. NCBI lineage: Eukaryota > Viridiplantae > Streptophyta > Pinopsida > Cupressales > Cupressaceae > Sequoiadendron > Sequoiadendron giganteum. The sequence goes on from CM021102.1 coordinate 355,016,852, forward strand.
GCTTGGGCTTGAGATTGGGCTTGAGCTTGAGCTTGAGCTTGATCTTGCTGCTTTTGTTTGAGTACCCTTTTTTTGTTGTCTTTTTGAATGGTTTGGATTAGAGTGATGAATGAATTTTCCATGTTAGCTTTTGGTGGGATTGGTGGTGGAACAGGAATACTGCCAACCATTGTGACAGGTGAAAGGGTTATGGTTGCGGATGGGATTTGGGTTGTTGGAGGGGTGGTTGAGATGCTCAATCCTTGAGAAGGTATGCTTTAGGATATTTGAGGACCAATTGATGTATTTGTTGTGGTGGTTTGAATGGTCGCGATTTTTTGTTGGGATATTGCGGGCAAAAAGAGGGAATTTTATGTGATGTTCATATTGCCCAGATTTGAGAAACTATCGATGTTTAGGGGAGGAAAACCCAATCTGAGAAGTGATGTGGTTGTGAATGGGAATGGGGGAAGTGATGGTATGCTACCCTGGAAAGAAAAAGGATCAACAACTCCGGTTGTTCCAAACAAACCGCCTTCTCCTTGTGGTAGAGAAGTTGGTATGTTTGATTGACATGTTGGTGTAGCATGAAATGAAAATGAGCCAATGGGATTATGAAAGGTGAGTGGGATGTATGGGTGTGATGGATTTACCGAGATAAAATTATCCACTATGGTGTTAACAACCACCTCTTTGTTGGTCACAAGGCGATGCTTTTGTAACTCTCGAAACATGGCACTCCCCTTGTCTACATTCGGTGAGGTTGGTGTGACAGCCAAGGTGGTGTGAGGCATTTCTTGATTGAGATTTGACATTAGGGATGCATTTGTAAGAGGAATATCAACAATAGTGCTTGCATCAAGGTCAGAAGGGAACTGTACCCCTCCTTCCACTAATGTGCTTAAGTATTTGAACATGGCACTGACAATTTTGTGGTTCTCGGGATTTTGAACCATTTTTATCATTTCAGATTGTGTCATCCCTATGTCTTCATTTGTGATGTCCTCTTCATATCTCTCCTCTTGAGGATTTTGTGATGGTAGAGGAGAGTTACTTGGGGGATTTCTTGATGCCACAAGGTTTATTTTAGAGGTTACCTGACTTGTGTCAATGGAAGTTGATATTTTGATGATATTTTCCATGTGCTTCTTGTATTGTGATCTTGTTTGGACCATAAAAAAAATAGGGATCGTTTGATCCTAGCCTTTTAGGCTCAAAAGAGAAGAACTAGGGAAGTCAAAGATCAAAGAGGGTGGTAATGATCATGGGATAAACAAATGGAGTGAGTGAGTGAAACCTTTTGAAGAACTTTTGAAGGGTTATGCTAAATTGTTAGGACTTAGATTGATTTGTGATGGTTTGACTAGGTGTATCAAGTCAAACAAGATTGTAGTGAAGTTGTAGTCCCTAGGAAGTTGTGTTATCCTAGGGGAACTTGTACAAAAGGATGAACTAGCTAAGTGTGTTAATCCAAGGTGATTGTGAACTAGTAGACCTTAGGAAGTTGCATTATCCTAGAGGTGAATTCGTCCAAGAGATTTGACTATTTTGGCTAGGTGTGTTAAGCCAAGATAGGGTGATGTTGGTTTAGACCTTTAAGTTTAGCATGAGTTATTTTTCTAAAGTTCTCAAGAAGTTTGATGGAATGAGATTGTATTCATGGAGAGATGGATGGGGATGATGAATTTGATCTTGGACCTTGACCTAGACATGACTCCTTCTTACAAAACCTCGGTGTTGAAGAACATGCTAGACTTCCTATGTGAGGAAAGCAAACCTTTCAAAAAGTTCAAGATTTTGTTGATAGTAGAACGCATACAAAGTTGGATTATTCCTTGAAGCCTTCTTATAAAAGTTGTATTCTAGTCTTTCTCTGACTTCAAGGAGCATTTCAAGGCATTGCTCATGGGCTTTTAGAATTATCCTTTTGAACCTTTGTTTTGGAATCTTGACCTTTCGGGAAATCATTTGGAACAACACATATGACAACACATATGAGGTTCAATTTGTCTTTTTTCTTGGCTTAATGAATTCCTTTTACCAAAGGCACTTGCTTTCTTATGTCTCAAATTGTTGTCTAATGTCCTACTTTCCTTTTCATCTTACAAGGTCCATTATGTGGAAATCAAGGAAAATAGGGCAAAAGTCTCCTATGTTTAACCTTATTGAAAATAAATGATGATAGAATCCAAGTACTTTGAAACCTCTAAGGATATGATCACTAGGGAAAGAAAGAGTACTTAAATTCATCAAAAGGTATTTATTTCCTCCAAGGGGTTTGAAATTCAAAGTTCTTTGTGTATGTTTGTTTTCAAATGTTTTGAGGACCAAGCAATGTGTTCTTCACTTCCAAGCACTTTTTACAACCCTATGATGATGAGACAATATTTTGTTGGGTTCCCACTTGGATAAATTCAGCTGCACATATTTTGTGTGGATGGCTAAATGCTTGATCACACTGGCTCCCCTCCATGGCACACACTTCTCGGGTTAGGCAAGCATTAGTACCGGTGAATCTCCCATGGCATACTTTCCATATCTACAACAAAACCACATGTATAATGTGGGGCGGCTTCAAAGGACATGACCTTTTGCACCAACAAAACAGATAAGGATTTGGCCTTTTCTAAACAAAGGGTTTTAATTCAGCCATTCCGTTCGTGGGGGACTATCTAGTACGGTGAGATACCATTGCTGCCTTTGTCATTGGAATAATCCTCAAGAATCCACACTTATATATCGGTTGGAAGCCACTTGGCTTTAGCATTTTTTTGGTTGGGTCATTCCCTTGGGTGAGTACTTTTTCCTACAAGGTAGGCCCACTAAGATAAACAATAGCGAGCTAGCATATCCCATCATTCAATCAACCTTTGTTGAAAAGCAAAGGGAGAACCTTCACAATATGTCGTGCTCACACTCAGATGTTTTGTTCAATTGTTAGGTACCCAAATTGAAATGTGGAGGCAATATTTTATGCAACTTAGCATCACCAAAAATACTTTTCATTCTCAAGATCACCGTGAAGTGCGAGAGAAGCGCATACACCTTTTTAATTGACACTACTTTGCAAAAAAGATTACAAGGGACAAAAAAAACATGTTCATTTTAAATCCCTCAAAACAATAATGAGTTCTTTTTAAGCACCAAAGGAAATGTGAGATTGTCTTGTTCAATTGTTAATCTTTAAACAAAATCTAGTATGTTGTTCCTAAGGTTCTTTTTAGCCCTTTTGCAAGTTTTGAAAAGAAATTTGATTGTTCTTTTTAAACCCAAAAGAAGTTTAGTGTTTCTAAGGCCAATGACATTAACAAAGTTCTCTTAAACAAGAATCTAAAATCCTTAAAGAGTGTTGAAGAGCACTTTAGTGTTTAAAAACACTTTGTGCATAATGAACATGGTGCCATAATGAATCTCCTACTTTGTTTGGAAAAGGAAATTTGCTTGTTCTTTATAAACCCAAAATAAATCTAGTGTTTTTAAGGCTAATGACATTAACAAATTTCTCTCAAAAAATAGAATTTAATTTCCTTCAAGAAGTGTTGATCAACACTTTAGTGTTTAAAAACACTTTGGTGTATGATGAGCATGATGTCATGATGAAATTCTTCCTTTGCTTTTTTTTTGTTCCAACCTGCATAACGACAAAAAACTAGAGAGAAAAAAGACAACAAACAAGGTTAAGAATTAGAAAATCCAAAATTCAAAAAGCACATGCCAAATTTCAGACCTGACTATTTTTTGCAGTATAGTTTGTAAAAGCAGCACAATTTGGACAAAAATCAGTGCTATATAGCGCCACACATTTGACTGTAAGCGGTGCTCTGTAGGAATAGAGACCAAATATGTGGCACAATATGGCTAAGCGGTGTTGTTTGTGAAGTGGTTATGGCACCGCGGTGCCGAGAGCGATGCAGTATAGTGCCGCAGAGATGAAAGTGATGCGGTTAGAAATTTTGAAATTGACAGGCGGGAAAAGAAGAAGCGATGCGGTTTAGAATTTTGAGTGGTTTGGTATAGCACCGTACCTCTGAAAGCGGTGCAGTATTGCACCCTACCTATGAAAGCAATGCAATATAATGTCGCGAAACTATTTCCCTGTGACCTACAAAAAAAGGTTAAAAAACACGAAAATTTTGAAAAACGTGATTAAATTCTTGAGTCTGCCCTCCTTCTAGCACCAAAATGTGAACCCCTAAACCTGCAAATCAACAAGAACAACAAAAATGTCAAATTGTTAGCTCAATATGCAAACAAGCATGAGAGATTCCCCATAAAATCCATCTATTTAACTTAGACTTGGAAATGATGAAGAACAAAACTTAAATAAGTGAGTGTTAATCCTAATTAAGCAAATAGAATAATGATCCCATGGGGAATTGGTGCCAATTGAATGTTGAAATTGGCCCTTTCCCAACTCCTAAGTTTCAATTATGAGTGATTGATAAATGGTCAAATCTCCCAAAGAGATTTGAGCATAACCTTGTTATAAATCTTGAAGATGATGAATGGTTGAGTGAAATGGGAAAAATTAGCTCTCAATGTGAAGAGAGTAACTTTGCATGTAATTGTGGATGAGAAATGAGGAGAGAAGCCTATAATTTATAGCTTTCAATTTGGAAGAGAAAGAAATATTTGAGCAATGTGGGACTAACCTTCAATCCAATGGTTGGATGCCACATGTCATGATGTGAATGGTTGATGGTTGTGCACATTTTGGCCAAAGTGCCAATAAATGCATTTAGTTTGAATTTGAATTTGTGAAATGACTTGTTGAAGAGGGAAGGGAAATGAAGTTAATGTCACTTGGCTCAAGGCCAAGGACATGTAAGAGACTTTAAATGTCTTGTTGGAAGGACCAAGTCCACTTGGCCTTTTGAATTAAAATGAGGGAATATTTCCTTTTGATGCCATGTGAGGGAAAATAGAGAATTAAATAAATCAAAGTAATTGATTTACTGTGAAAGTTGCATTCTCTAGAGGATTGTAGTGAGAGGGATTAACTTAATCAAGGTTTTGATTAATTTAATGAAGAATTAGATGATATGACAATTTTGACTCAAATGGATGAATTAATTTAAGTCAGATTTGAGAGGAAATGATTTATTTAAATAAATGATTTGATTTATTTAACTAAGGGGGAATATGTTAGATTAAATCAAATAAGGTTTAATTTATTTAATTTAATGAGAGGACTTTAGGGATTTTAATAAAAAATGATTTATTTAATTAAACAAAAATGTGAGGTTAATTAAATTAAATTGATTAATTCAATCAAAGGAGGTGATAGACCTAATCAAATGAATAATGATTCATTAGATTAAGAGATAGAATTATGATGAAATGCTGAGTATGATTCAAGAAGAAATGTTGTTAGTAATCTGGATCAAGTGTGCAAGATCGAAATTGTACATTTTCCATGTCTAAAATAGACGTGTTCATCTATCATATGTGAGTGTCTCTACCAAATTTCAGCTCCTTATGATCTGATTTTCCAATGACTAATTTTTCCAAGTTGGCCTTCTAACACAAATAACCAAAAAAATTAGTGCACCAAATCTCCTAGATCGTACACCAGTGAATGCACACCCATAAAATTATAGAGTAAGATTTTATAGATACCCAACTATCTTTCTTGAGATGCACAACACAAACTGATAAGTAGATAATGCACATTGATCGACAGACTTAGGTTTAACTAGATGTCATGTTCTTCATTCTGTTCTGCCAGTATGAACCAGTACTAGACTATGGATTAGATGCATGACTTTAGGTTGCCATCAACGAAAAAACTAGAAGCCATATGTCAACAATCTCCCCCTTTGGCATTGATGGAAACACTTTGTGAAAAATGACTAAGTGTCAAAAATCAATATTAGTATGCTACCAAACTTAAAAATTCCAAATCATAGCTCCCCCTTAGATTGATGAGGCATTTTTCACTACTTTTTCTCCCCCTTTGAAATCAATGGCAAAGTTATGCCAACAATTGACAAAACATGTGTTAATTTCTCTCCCCTTTTTCAAATATAACCAAACCTTCAAAATTTATTCAAAACTTGAAAAACATCTGCTACTTAGAAAATTATCTTGTGATTCTCTTTCATCTCTAAGAGGAATTTCTTCCAAGCATTTATTTCAATCCAAATGATTATGATCATGCTATTATTCTTGGACGTCCTGTTGACAATCTCAATGAGGGATTCTAGAATCATGATCACATCCTCTAATTTTTCACCTTTCCTCAGTATCTCAACCATCCGCTCTAATCTGCATTCAGTTAGGTCCTTCACTTTCCAAAAAGTGTCCACAAGTGTTTTTTTAGTGAACTAAACTTTTGTGTGCTCAGGCTGTAGTTCTTGAATTCTCTTCTTGATTTTACCATCCTGATCTTGAAACATATCAAAGCTTTTTCCAATTCCATTCAATTCAGTTTCAATTTTCTCCAGCTTCTCTTTGTATTTCTCAACCATGAGGCCAATGGATGCAATAGTTGTAGATGATATTTTCTACTTTTATGCATTTCCTCAACTCATTAATTTTATTTTTCAACTTGGTGAGTGATAGCCTGAACTGCCCCTTCAAATGAGAGATTACTTCTCCTTCTTTGTTTTGAAATTCAAAGTCCAAAGTTTCTTTAATGCATTCAATCATTTCTTCAGGTAAGATATTCTACAAATTCTCTAGTTTGATCTGACTGTGTACAATATGAGCACTCATAACACTTAAGATCATATCTTGATCATATGATGGTTTGATAGACCATAATTGAGATTTTTTTTGCATTCCACCTTCCTTGTGAATAAGCTATTGTAGCTCCTCTTTTGTCAAGTTATCTTCTTCTTCACTTGCTTTTGTCATTTCCTTTTCTTGTTCTGATCTGGCTAAATCTCACTTTTTTCCCTGTATGCCCTTAGTTTCCTCATTGGATTCCTCATTTGGTATATCCACAATTTCTTGTTCCTTTCCTTTTCCTTCAATTTTCAGAATCTTGCATTCCAAAGGAGTACAAACATCAAGTGCCCTTATCGAAAGAGGAACCAACTTCAAGTGTCCTTACTAGAAGAGAAATACCTACCAAGCCAAAATTTTCTAGCAAAATCTTAAATAATATTTCAAATTCTTGATCATAGTCAGCCAAATTCTTAGAGTGTGTGTATATTTGTTTGCACACCGGTTCATTTACTTTCCACACCACATTGTTGTTCATTGGAAAACAATTTATAAAATACATTACTAAACATATGACCAGAGTACCAAGCCTGAAAGGGTAATCTATCATCTTCATTAATTGTACATATTCCATCAGTTGATCTTTTAACAGTCCCCATAGGTCAAAGTCCTCACCTTCCATTATCATTTTGTGTGAGATGTAGACTGCACTAGTCGAAGTTGCTCCTTCTTTGTTCTTGAAAAATATTTTATATGAAATGCCATGCACAATGTACCTTGTCACAAAGTTTTTGATTGTTGAAATTATCAGTACCCTTTGATCTCCAATAGCTTCGGTTAGGGTTTTGACTTCTTTATTCCAGATGGATTTCTTTCTTGGTATATCCCCAATCTTGCATAATCTATTTATATTTTCAATTAATTCTTTCTAAATGATGTATGGTTTGTCTAGAACCAAAATGCCATCATTCAATCCGCTCAAAATGAATTTTACGAGTTTCGTGTTCTTGAAATAGGGAAACTCATTCCAAATGTCCAACTTCTTGTGTTTCACTTCTTTTACCCATTTCAATTTATCGAGCGAAAACATATTTCTTATGGCTTTAATATTGTCATTGTTGTATTCATCTAAATTGATTGACCCTTTAATTTGTTCCATTTTTTCCTTTCATACAAGAACACACCAAAATATATGCAAATTCGAAAACAATTGAAATACTTGATGAATTTCGAGATTCGCTACCGAATTTACTGCACTCCTTCAAAATTCTACTACAAATCGCTTTCCTCATTTTCTTCTTCGGTGAAAAGTGACAAATGAGAGCTTCAACATGTCTTTTATAGTTCACACACTTGTAATAAATGCCTTTTCCCTAGGTTTTCTAGATACTCTATTTTCTCACACAGCGAGAGAAAAGTTCTTTTGGAGACCTATGATCTCTCTAAATTTTCTTGTGAGTGATTTCCAAATCATCTGTAGATCATTAATACACATTTTGAAAATCTTCTCATGATCTGGTACCATCTTACGAATAGGGGAAAAGGATTTTCTTGAAAAACTCCCCTAGGCCAATGGCCTGAGATCAATTTTCAGAGAAATTACCGGAGGCAGGTTATAGTATAGATCCATCTCCAGCATTATATTCATTCTTCCTTACCCATTTTTTCTTCATCTGATCTCTTATTTCATCCACAATCATTTTCCCTTTTTCTTTATCATTTTGTTGTGTATTTCTATCTTTGTATACTAGACCTCTTTTACCCACATTTTTGTTTATGCAAAATCCTGCAATGTGACTATATCTGTTGCAATTGTAACACATAGTTGTTCCTTGTCCAAACCAATCATTCCATTGATTTCTTCTTGATTTGCATTGATTGGCAATATTCCCAATTCAACCATAGGTATAACATTAAACATTCCTTCTATTGACATAATAGTTTGACATAGTTCAACATTCAATTGATTTATGACCAAACTTTTTTCAATTGAAAGACTAACTAGAGAATGATGGATTACTTGATTTCATTTTAGTTCTACACTGACTAGCCATATGACCAAATTTATTGCAAGAAAAAAAATATCCATTAAAATTTTGAGCATTAGGTTGTCTTATCAGATACCTTCCATCTTTGTTCATCTAATTTGTTTGTCCATATCAAAAAATTTCTCCTTTCTCATATCCAAGACCTCCCTTTTCTTTAGCATTCTTCTATCCTTGAGTCAGCTCATCAAGCTTAACAGAACTAATCTTAAAATTCTCCTTGTATTCATTTGCAGTAGCAAGTTCATCCTTGAGAATAATAAGCTATTTTTCAAGATCTTCTTCATTGTTTCTGGATTGTTGTAATTCAATTTCTAACTTAATGAATTCTCCATTTTCTCTTTTGCATTCATCGGATCTTTCTTTTAAGGACTGGGCAAGAATCTCCTCATTCTTCTTTGTTTCTTCAATTTCCTTAGTTAGCTTCATCACCATAGATTCCATTTCATGCTTTAGGGTAGCATTGTTTCTGACAAGCTTTTCACATTCTTTAGTTATTTCCTTCAAGGTTTGACTCAGGTGAGCATCATCCATGTTTTCACTTTCTTTCTGCTTAATCTGGTCACATAGATCTTTCCTCATTTCCCTGGATTTAACAATCTAATTTTTCAATGTATGAATGAATTTCTCAACATCCCTAAGATTTTCTTTTAATTCTTGGACTTCTACTTTAGACTGATCAAGGTCATCAAGTGCCACCAAAATCTGCTACTAAAGACTACCAGAGTCCATTACATTCCAAGATCCACCTCAAGCTACTAAACTTCTTCTGAGGAACCAAATTCTCTAATACTAATTGTTGGACTCAAGGGAACACTGAGAGGGGGGTGAATCAATGTTCTGCAAAATTTGAACATCAATAATATGATAATTAAACCATTTCAACATTAAACAAAAGAAAGATGCAAACAAACAAAGTAATCATCTACAACACCATAACACAAGGATTTTGTGTAGAAACCATGTTAGGGGAAAAACCACGATGGAGGTTAATCCACAATTTTAGTACTCAAATATAAGTTTTTACAAAAGGGAATGCACTTGCATTTAGGTACAATTCCTAGAGCTCATTTCTCACTAAAAAGGCTCACTACCTTACAAAAGTTTAGATTAAAGCCATCTGAAGGGTTGAGCATCTACTTATGCCAAGTTACAGTTTTAGTTAGGCTCATGGATCATATTCTGGACCTTTTGTTTGATTTTTCTCTTCGATTTTCTCTGCTCTACTCTTCTTTGCAATTTGCAAAACAAATCCATGCATAGATGAATTCAGACCGCTATCCATCTGAATTTCACATCACGAAATCATATACTTTGCATACTACCCATTCGTTCTTCTAAAATGATATTACCAATCCCATATATATATATATATCTACTATCAAGGATTTGATCATTCATATTTCAGCTTACATAAAACATAAAATACTTTTCAACTTTTGGTTAAATCCACCACTAATTCTTTATGTGGACCACCCAGAGTGAGTTAAACCATAGCGAGGACCCAAATAAACATATTCAAACACAAATTTTTTTAACCAATTACTTCTTAACCATCCATAATGACAAATTTCACCAAGTCGACCTTCTAGCACAAATAACCAGAAAAATAGTGCATCGGATCTCCTAGATCGTACACCAGTGAATGCATAGCCACAAAATTATAGAATAAGATATTATAGATACCCAACTATCTTTCCTGAGATGTCCAACAAAAATTGATAAATAGATAATGCACAATGATTGACAGACTTACGTTTAACCGGATTCCCTATTCTGCCAGTATGAACCAATACTAGACTGTGGAACAAATGAATGACTTTAGGTTGCCATCAATGAAAACACTGGAATCCATGTGCCAACATTATTATCTAGGGTGGAAGCTTCTCAGAATCACATTTGATATTTTTTCAAGAAGGCAAGTTGGAGAGTTGTAATTGAGTTTGACAATGGCAATTTTCAGAAAATGCTAAATAAGCAACTTTGAGTGTTAACAGGTTTCCATCCCAATAAATTCATGCCAAAACATTCTGAAATCATACTCCCCTACTATCAATTAACATACTTGTGAATTTTAATGGATATGGGAGTCATTTCTAACTTTGAAATCTCACTGAGATCAACAAGAGTTGGTTTGAAGTCTCACTGATACAATATTCCTACAACAATATGCATCAGAGAGACATATGTTGTCAGAGTGGTTTCCTCAAGTCTTTCTTATTATGAAGGTTGCACCGATGTTGTTTTTGGGAAGAGTCTCACTGATAGTCCAACAAGTTTACTTCATCAGAGAGACCAACAATATCACTAAGAGTCATTTCGAAATTTGAAGTCTCACCAATCAACAAGAGTTGGTTTGAAGTCTCATCGATTGACAACAGTTGGTTTGAAGTCTCACCAATATGCAAGAGTTATTTTGAAGTTTCACTGATTAGCAAGAGTTGGTTCAAAGTCTCACCGATATCGACAAGAGTTGGTTTGCAGTCTCATTGATTTATCCCAACAAACAAAAGGCGTAAAGAAATTATCGATGAGACTGTTTCAGGGTCTCATCAAAATTGATAAGTCCCTTTGAAATGATATTGTATTTGCATAAATGTGGTGAATACTTTGGGAAGGTTTGAGAATATGGAAGAAATATTTATTCAAATTAAAACATTAAAATGAATGTGAAAGGTAAAAGTATTATCTTGTTTGAAATTAAGTTGTGAAGTATTTTCAAAATATTTTGCACCAAGGGAGAGGTAATTATTTTACCTAGAGAATATTTTAATAATTGAGAGTAAATCTTTTTCATGGAGGAAATTAAAGCTTTGTGATGGGAGATTATTTTTACTCAAAGAGTATTTTTAGGCTGCATAGAGATGCACAAATTAAATACAAAGTAAAATACTTTCACCACAAGGGAGAATGTTTTCACCAAAGGAGTTATAAAGCACACAATTATTTTTATTTTAATGGGTGAAGAGTGAAGATAGCCAGCAAAAGAAATATTTGATAATTACTAAAATTATTTTCACGAAGACACAACAGTGAAGATTAAAGTATTTTAATTTGCTGAAGGCAATTAATTAAAATAAAGTGAAGCACTGCAACATACGAATGAGTAAAGGGTCATAACCCTAGAAGATATAGTGTATATATAACAGATGAAATTAAATGAGAAGAAATTTTAGAATTAGTAGTTAGGTAGTTGCATAGGTGGAATAGTTGCCAAAACAAAATATCATGATGTGTATTGCAAAATCTTTTGAAATAATGTAAATGGACAAGAAGTTTTAATCTAGTGGCTAAAATCTGGTGTCTATTATTTGTTGAGTTGAACAATAATCTAGTTGTCTCCACATTGTTATCTCTCTGTTACTTGAACTTGTGTATCCATGTTGATATTTCAATTTCATCAAGACACACTTACTATTTTTGTGTAATCATGTTAATTGGTTTCTATTAATTTATTAAAATCCTTTTGATTGATTACAATAACTTGGAGATAACATTTGGATCAACAAGAAGAGTTAGGTAATTTATAAGATTGTCAAGTTGTCTCCACATTGATCTTGTCTTGTTATTCAAATTGAGGATATACTTCATTTTCAATACACATTTGCTGTGATTGTGTGATTATTTTAATTGGCTACTTGAAGTGAGGATTAAAATCCTTTTAATAAATCATAGTAACTTGATGGGATCAAGTGGATCAATAAGTAGAGTTTGTCAGTCACATTCTTGTATGTTTATACAAGGTATAAACAAGTATAAGCACTAAACAACTAGAACTATAGCAAGTAAGTAAGTCACATATCATTCATCTATTGAATCCATTAGCCCAATTGGAGTAAGTACTGGTCTTACCCTTTTCATTTTAAAATTTCATAAAATCTTCTTTAAACATTTGCATTTCAAATTCAATACTAGGAGTAGGAGTAGTTATAAATCCTTCATATATCCCACACTATTTGATATTGTGGATAGATCCATAAATTCAACCAAGTCATACATTCCTCTAATCTGCTCCATTATAAAGGTCTACCCACCTAGGTCTAGTAGAGCCTGAAGTGTAGGGAGTCATCAACGAAATAGGTTATCTCCATTCATTGGTTCAAGAACATTGCAAGTATGATCATAGAGCCTGATATCCTCTTAGGATTTGTAGCCTGTATTTTTGAGATCCAATAGATTGGTGACTCCGCTTGGGAACAAGCCAAATCAACATTGAATCCAAGCCTTTCTTGGTATAGAGTCATAAAAAATTCACTTTTGCATTCACCTGATTTCATAGGGGATTCTATTGGGGTAAACCAAGAATAATTTCAAAATCGATTTAATTTTCCCAATTTCGAGAAAATTAGGTGGTGACTATGTTAAAAATTGATAGATAATGCATAAACATTTTGGGACAACAACACTATTTCCATTCAAAAATAAAACATAAAAAGCTGCTACAAATTTCTTGTCAAGATGTCAGAAGAAGTGAGAAGGCAATAGTTAATAAGACAGTGTAAAGAATTGGACCAACAACTACTACAATTGAGAGACAAATGTGTTCCAAATGCATCAAAAAATATACCATTCTATAATGAGGATAATTATGTAAAAGCAAGAAGAGCTTGGACTCCATAAGTGCCTCATAATATAACTGGGAATTTTCGTAGTAGAGGGAATGCACTCTATTCACAGTAGAACATTTATTCATCATAGGCTTCAAAATGAATAAATGCTTATCCTGTACCTCTTGGATAGAGACTAGTAAGCTACCAAGGTCATCAATACAATCAATATCAAGTGCAACACAATTCCAGCCCACTTGGAAATGTCAATCAAAATCTGCAGCAAGGTATATATCAGAATCAACAATCCATGAAGAAAAATGACAAATGTTTACATATTCAAGAAAGAAACAAAAGTCTTTTGGAAGCCTTTCTTGACATAAGGAGACATAAAGGAGAATTTGGGCACTCTTTGATTAGAAGAATGGCAGATATTTATGGGAAAATACCTATTGATTTCTCTCCTAGTAAGTTTGAGTTCATTGACTAGTTCATGAAAGTATATGAACCTAATTCAATTTATTGGCCCAAATCATGGAAACTAGTTGCTTTTGACTAAATAGATGAATGGAATGACATCATAGATAAGAAAAGGTATGAATACAATAGTGATATCATTGATGAATGTGGGGAAGTTGATCAAATAATTCAGCCAATAAAAGAAACATGTACAAGTGAAGATTGCAATGAAGTTTCTTCAGATTTAAATAAAAATGAAATTATGGAAGACCAATTCTCTACCTTGGAGGATGATTGTAGTATTGAATATATTTCTGAGAGCACACCATCTAAGGAATACATCAACCATGATTCAGATGATATGGAGGAGCATCCATGTATGCATTGGAATAGCATTGAAGACAACATGTCGTACAATAATGAAGAAGGAAATGACCATGGTCAGTTCATAGAAGATGAATATGCAAGTGAAAATGAATGTTATGAAAACCTACATGATGAGGATAAAGATATAGAGGATCTCTATTGCATAAAAAATTGTGACTGTGAATGCTACGAAGAATCCATTGAAAATCTGGATTTTGATGACAATCATGTGGATTTGCAATTAAGTGATTCTTATAGCTTTTATGGAGATCAGGAGGAAGAAGCAAGTCAATTTGATAGTGAACAATTAACACCTCCATCTACAATTGAGTACCATGAAGATACATTTGATTAAGAAGAGGTTTGTACACCTGAAAATGGATTTCAAAAATTTTCAAACCCATTGTATGAAGAAAAGATAGAAGAAGATCAAATGACATTTCGCCAAGGTGTGCCAAAACATGAATTTCATGTCTATTCAAATCCACTTTATGATGAGGATGCAATATTCTCTGATAATTAGGGTGATGTACCAATAAGTGAAGCAAATGAATATTAGATCGATGCATCTAAATTACCATTTTGTGTTGTGAAGAATACAAAAACAATGAGATGGATGTAGAGGCAAGTTCACTCAGTAGTGAACAAATTTCAAATTTTCCGATAGTTTAATACCAAAAAAACATACATAAGAATGATTCAAAATTTTCATCTTCAAAATACATTTGCTTTGACAATGAAAACACTTTGTGTATCACTGATGAGGGATATTTTTAAGATAAACAAGGTTCTAGGTCTATTGCTATTCAAAAAGGGATATGTAAATCATAATTGGAGGTTCTTGAGAATGACACTAATTTGCACATCATGGATAATGCTTGTTCAACATCAATTGGTTCAAATGTGCATAATGATGATTGTATGAGTCAGTGATTTGTGTCATTGCCAATTAGTGATATTGAAGAAGTAGAAAATATTTTAGGTCTGATTATTCCAAAAGCTGTTGATGTGACAAAATTTTTAGACTTCCATGAGAATCATTCAGATGATGCATGTTCAGTGTAGCTTGGAGATCATTTAACAATACATAATACTGAGAAAAATAATAAGAAATGTTGCATTGAATGTGAATACACTTTGTATGATGGATATGGCAAATATTTATCACATGATAATGGGAATTCTGAATTGCAAAATGGTGAAAGGAACATGGGTCAAGATGAACACAATTTTATTATGAAAGTTTCCAATGGTAGTGCATGTAGTAGGGTAGACTGCATGAATGTTTTCAAGAGGAATCCAATGAACGCAAAACAAAACAAGGTGTATGATAGAGGAAAATAGGGGCCTTTTTTTTGGTGGCATTGTGCCCTCAGTTGTGGTGTGGTTTTTTCAAAACCATATCAGTTCATCATAGAAAAGAGTTTGATTTTGCTGCTCAATGGATAAAGCACTTGGTCTACTCCCTTAGAGACATGGATTCTTGCTATGCCCACAAGGGGCATACATCCCCAAACGGAGCCATTGTTAGAGCCTAAAATTTCATGTAAAATTTGGCAAGATTTAAGGCTCACAAAATGAAAAAATTGATTTCAACTCTCAGATGTTCAGTTGAAAAATCTGCTCAAATGGTCCACTTTAAAAAATCATAATTGGAAGCTCATTTAGTTTCATAGAAAATCACTTTGCAGACATGTTCATCTATCATATGTGAGTGTCTTTACCAAATTTCAGCTCTTTATGATATGATTTTCCAAGGTTTCAAAAGGCCAAGTTGAAGGATTATGTGAAGGTTTGCTATCTACATAGAAAAATCTGTTAAAGTGACCAACTTTGGAGGACAATATTAGGCAATTGAAAGAGTTTCATGAAAAACCAATTGGTGATTTAGAATATCCCCATCTCAATGTGCATCCATGCCAATTTTTTTGAGTTTTAGGACATCATTTGAATTTTTCAAAACCAGATGGGTTTTACCCAGTTTGAAGATTGCACTTCTAGAATAGCTACAAAAGGGTCAAATTTGATACTTAATATTTGGTGAAGAAAATAAAATGATTGAAAACCCTCTTGCACATGTTGGTGTTCTTTCATGTAAACCAGGTTTGTCTCCTAATCTACCTATGGAATTTCCAATTCCAATCAAGGGCAGCTTGGAGGACCTGGACCAACTGACGAGGATTTTAATAATAACCTCCTACACTTTGGGCTTTGCAAGACCCAGGAGGGTGGTCCCTATAACGTATTTATGATCTCTGCACGACACTCATAAACATTTTATTAAAAGTTCATAGATAATCTCACATAATACCTCAATAGAATGAGATAAGACTTAAATGAATTGGTTGTTCATCAGTAACATCAACCACTTGGAGCATGAGATGATTATAACATCATTTCATAACTTATGGTAGTTATTTTAATTCCAAGTTGGCGGCAAGCCCTAAGTAAAGACATACAAAAACATGATTTTATAAATTCATACAGTTTAGATCAGTGCCATATACCATTGGGGAGTCAAGTTTACAAACATTCAGGAAATAACAATAGATTTAAATACATAACACATATGGTCCCTAGAAATATTGCATTACAATATTGTCAATCCCTATCCAAGCCCAATACTTCTTACCAAATCCTTTTACAAACACATCCATCTATGATTCCATCCAAGCATTTAATTAATTCTTTGAATTAAAGCCAAAACATAAACATACTCATCATAACAATGAGATGAACATCATGATCCTTGATCATTTTATTCAAAATTATGATATGTCTATACATAGGAGAGACAAGAGCTCGATATGTATCATCGTAACTCAAATGCTAGTACTATTATGAACCTTTGAAATTTCATAAACATAAAACCCATTACAAGAGAACCCCAAACCTAAATTGCCTTAACATTCAAAAATGAAATTCTTACAATATATTTTGCAACTAGACCTAGACTCGACCTTCAAAATTTCTAGCTTGCCAACCCCTTCTTTTGGCCTTGAAATCCTTCTTACAGAAATGAAGGAGCAAACAAGCATTGGGCCAGAAGTTACACATGTCATTAATTAATAGGACCGCTATGTGCCCCTTCAAAACAATGATTAAGATTTCCAAGTCTTGGAGCATCTTCTCGTTGATCTTTCGCCTTCATAGAATAGCTATTGCATTGGTTACATCTCAAAATCTTTGCACAAAACCATCATGGAATCAAAACCATAATTAGTTACACTATACCCGTTGAGCTATAAATTTCCGGTGGAAAATACCGTTTCATTCCTCATCAGTTAGGTACTTGTCCACCCAAATTTGATATTCTTCATCCGTGGGCCAATTAAAATTCACCACCTCAATTACCCTAGTATTATAAGGTGTGAATTTCACCACAACTTGGTTGGCTTCTTTTCAAATGACTCCAGAAACATGCTAGTATTAATTATTTTATCCATGCTACTTACTAACAAGTCATGATCTGAGTCATCACAAATAAATTTGATTTGTGCACTGATGACTTCTTCTGCCCTTTCTTGCCGCTGTTGAAGTGTCTTGATGTCTCCTTGTGCATCTAGTATATCAGGCAAAAATGTATCACTCCAATCATTAAAACTTTTTACCAATTCTCTAATTTTCTTACTCAAGTCATCAGGTAGGGCCTGGAATCCCTTTAATGATTTCACAAAACCTTGAGTAGGCTTTAATAATTGGGGCCTGTTATTTGCATCAAACTTGGAAGCCCTAAACATAATGTCTAAGTAAGTGGCATGAGGGATCCACTTCTCAACCAGGGGTAAGACAACATCCTGATCCCTGTTAATATTTTGTAAACCAGTCAAAAATAAAGAATATAAAGAATGAACAGATGGTAGCCTAGAATCAACCTTCTCATTCAAATGCCTCAACACAGTGTCAACCACCTCATTGTGTTTAGCCATGGCATCATTATCACTAGCCTTTAGGGCAGCTTGTAACTCTATGATCTTACTCATCATCTGCTTTTTGGTGGGGTCCACAAAATTTTCCATTTCTTCTTCAATCGGCTCTAGCACATGACTAGGACCTGATGTCTGAATTAGGGATCTAGGGATAGAAATGATCGGGATAGTAGGGGGTAATGACATCAAAGTAGTAGGTATTTCTTTGACAATAGGAGCATTGGAAGATTCCCCCACCTACCCATAATTTAACCTATCTGTTCAGACTGTAGCTCAACATTTCTTTGTTGCATTTTACTATATTCCCCAATTATTGTATTATATTTTTCCATCAGGCTCTTCCTTTCCACCTCTTCCCTTTCTATTGTCCTCTGGGCCAATTTGGCCACATTCAGTGTCAGGCTTGTGGCTTTTGTTACTGAGGTTTCAGAAGCTCTTTTGATAATGAGCCCGCCTCTTAGATTTGGGCTAATGTCTACCACATTTGGTTTTCTGCCCTGAGGTGCCAGTGCCCATATGGCTAATGTCTCATACTCTTCACTAAAAGCAGAATCTTGTAGGGCTTCCTTGACCTCTTCTTCACTGCTTTGCATAGGATGTTTGGATTTCATAATAACATTGAATGCCACAACATCAGCTATGTCCCATTCAGGGAGGAGTAAGACACCTGCTTGGGTCACAGGTTTCCTTCCTTCATGAGGAGTGATGTTTTTGAATTGCTCCATCAATTCAGCCTTTACTTCATCATCATTCTCCTGGTCTGACCTATCAGGTCTTGACTCCCTCTTGCTCTTGTACTTATGCTGATATAATTCTAATTTCATTCTCCAAATTAGTTGCAGGAATACATGAGTTTTCACAAAGGCATTATCATCCAAGAATGCCTTGCAGGCCTCCATCCTAGCATCCTACACATACTACCCCTTTATATCCATATAAGTGAGCACCAGTTGTGCTGATCTAAGAGGAGAGGAGATACCAACCTGCATTTCTTGGTCAGTTATGACTATTTCATCCACCAGAACCTCGTGTGGTTCCTCAAGCCTTTGCCTCTTAGGGCTTGGCTCTGATGACAGCTCCATAGGATCATCCTTCGGTGGTGAATCCAAATCTATAATTTTTATCCCTCCAAGCTTCCTAACCCCATGACCTAGTAGTGATGATATTTTCATTATTTGTTTTCCCTTTTTATTTCCTGCCTCTTCATCACTACTACTATTTTTTCTCCTCCTCTATAGACGTCTATCCACTAATGGCTGGTAAGTTGGCCTTGTTTCCTAAGGCCTCACCTCTGATTCCTGAATCCCCAAGTCTAATTCTAAATTAGCCTTCTTGGTCCTCAAGATGTTCATGATCTCCTTGAAATTACTCATCAAAAAATCAATTCTTTTATGAAATGGAGTAAACTCCATCAATGGATCATACCTTGGAACCAATTTATGTACCATGGCCAACATTTTCTCATATGCAATCCACTTCTCTTTATTCAATTATTGCTGGTTCAAATCAAATTCATTTCTAATTAAATCCTCGGGGAAGTTGAAAACATGGATGAATTTACCACCCTTAATATTCTGCCTAAATAAGGCAAAGAATCCCTCAGGGTCATGTTGTCTTCTAAATCCATTCTTCAAATGGTATTCATCAAAATATCAGTTAAAATGGAACCATCCTCCCTTATAGAATACAAATTCAGAGACAACTATATAATCAGGGAACAATGTCCCTTTTCCCTTTCCTGTGAAATTTTCTTCATGAATGCAGCCTAATTGCCACATCACCTCTGCAAATCCCATTCTTGATCGCACATTATATGGGAGAATATGAGGAGCTCCCTGGAAACCACAACCCCTCAAAACAATACTCATAGGGTAAATAATAATGTCACCCCAATTGTGGCATACCTTCAAATCAAGTTTCCTCATTTTGGGTCAGAGGAAATCATGCAAATCCTTAGAAATTCTTGGCATATTCACCACCAATCTAGCCCTAATCCTAGACGCAAAGCAGTTATCAAACTACACAAAATTAGCACCTCCCTTGTTACCAGACATGTCTACATTCCAAGCCTGTATTGGTAGTCTCTCTCCATTTACCTCTCGCTTTAGCTCCATTTTTTTCGAGAAGAAGTCAACATTCTCATGCAAAAGCATATGCATTAATAAGGACTACCAAAAGAAAGGAATACCAGAATCTCCACTGTGCAACTTCAACAAACCCTCATGTATCCTTTCAGCAAGGAATGAAGCATAGTCATAAATCACAAAAAAATTAGGGTATTGAATCTGAGCCCCCATGAACATATAACCGATAGGCATCATAGTGTTGGGGTTGAAACCAATGATTTGAAAAAATGAATAGAGCATTGCCAAGAAATGATCAGCGAAACAACTTAGCCTGAAAGGCTCTTGGTCTGTTGGGCTGATGTGAATTGTTGAACTGCCCGCCCTGGCCAAATGAGGAGGAAGCAATCTTGACCTACAAAGAGGATGAGATTTGGCATATTCTTCCCTCATCTCCTCAAAGTCAATTCAAACAAGAAATGAGCTATACTAACTCAAATGAAAGACTTGATGAATTGTATCAGCATTCACACTCAATAGAATGCCACCATCATTATCCCTGATAATTGGTGTGACAGGGTCATATCGTGCAGCAACTGCCCTAAGTAGGTCAACATCCAGAAACACATTTGGTACTACAAGCTTTCCCATGTTATATCTCCAACTATTTTAAAAAGGATGAGACACATTTCGTTGCCCATACCATCTTCTGAACAATTCCAAACCTATCATGGGTACTCTGGCATCTACAATATTATAATTTTTACATCTCAATCCCTCACCTAAGGCTATCCCATTTATTAAGACCAAACCTTTCTTCCTATGATTTGTTGACAAAGGGAACTGGTCTAGGAAATCATCATATAGGTTCCTGTGTATGTAATCAATATCACCAGAATGCTACTTTGGTGGTGCCATATTAACAACTAGGGATTCTTCAAAAAATAAATTCGTAGACAAACTAAAACTACCCATAACAGAATTACAGCAGAAGCTTCAAATTTCTCACAATCAAGAAAGAACAGTAACCCTAGAAATTTAAACAAGAAAACCACCGATAACACAATGCAACCCTTTCTTGAATCACATTCAAACAGAGATAGTGGTAAGAAAATCAACTCACGGAATTCACGCCACATAGAAAAAAACAAACCCGTGCTAAAATCACTTTGAAAACTTCTATCTCTGGCTCTAGATCACTTCACAAACACTTGAATGTCTTTATGAAAACATGATTATGAACTTAAATACTCAGAAATGATGAAAATAGCCAAGTAGATGTCTCATCCACCATTAAAGCTTACTTGCATGCCACGCCAACGGCTTCAATTACATTTGATGCAAGTTTAAAATCTCACCGTCGATCTCATCTTTCTGTCAGATCATCGAACGACTGTCTTCAAAAAAGCTAACAACACTTCCATGTCATCGTCAAGGGCCCACCATAGAATGTAGCCTCAAAAAGTACACGTGGCATTTTCCCACGATATCATGATCACTAAACCCCTCTTGGTTTAGGATCACATGATAGCGGGCAACCATTGATCTCCACCATCTACGAGCTCGACGATCAAAACAAGAGGTAGCACCAATATATATCTATCAAGCAAATTTTCCATCAAGATTAAGACATTGCTGTTGATTACAAGCACGTGCATTTCTTATGTGGTTAAGTAACTTGCTTAATAATGCCCTAAAGTTCAACGCATAAATTAAGCACTTTATTTACTTCCTTCAGCACGGCAACTTAAGACACGTGGCGCCCGCCCGTGATATTGCTATCGCCTAAAAGCTAGCAGTGATGTCATCACAAGATGGTGGGCAACGGTCAAGATCAAACTCAAGAAGATCAACGGTCGGTAAAATAACCCCTATAAATATTAAAATACTTAGGACAATAAGGGGGAAAAGGACACCACCTAGGGAAATGATAGTCGATGACTCAAGGTTGTTTTAAGAGACAAAGCATGGACCAATTTAGACTTAGGCGAATAAAAGTTTGGGTGAAAATTTTCATTTTATATTAAAAGGGGCCATGCCTAGACGATCACATAGGACATAAGTTGTTTTTAAAAGAGTCTCTCCAAAAAGGTAATGATGAAAAAGACCCAACCCAACAATAGAGTATCAGGGTCCCATGGAAGCAAGGCAGAAATCCACCTTCAGGTAACCTCTGAAAAACAAGACAAACTAGAAATAACAGAAGACCAAGGATTTAAAAGTTTAGACTCCATCAGTGGCTCCAATTGGGGACATTCATTCCATTGGAATGAAGCGAGAATAACAGAATCTCAGGTAGAGCAGACCAGTTGCAGAGACAACCAAAAGGAAAACCCAAAAAAAGACCAAACCCACAAAAACCAAGACCAACAGCAAAACTATGTACAAAACTAAACCTATTGTTCACGGAAAATAGTACTTCAGCTAAAGTACATCTTCAAGAATTTTCCATGAACAGGAAATTCAAGAATCTCACCAGTCATTTCTTGGAGAAAGTACGAACTCTCCCCCCACTTGTCATTTATCAAGAATGGTCCTAGCCAAATTGCATCAAATTTTCCATGTTTCCCCTTGTCTTCCAACCTGGCATTCCACATTAAGACCATATCTCCTCTCTGGAAAGTTCTTGCAATTGTTCTCTTTTCATACAAATTTTTTACTTGCAACTGTAATTTGGCATTTCTTATTTGAGCTTCCCTTCTGGTTTCATCTAGCTCTATGAGGGCTTCCACTCTCAGTTGCATCTCATCTTCTATTTCATTATCATAGATCTAGAAAAATTTATACATTTCCATGAGGTTATTTTGAGGCAACCTTGCATTTATCCCATACACTAAGTCAAATGGGGCATATCCTATTGCTTTCTTCATAGTCACCCTGTTTGCCTAGATTGCTAATTTTATCTTAGAATCCCATGCCTTCTTATTTTGATCTAGGATCCTCTTGATAATACTCATCAAGCCTTTATTTTTGGATTCTGCTTGTCCATTTCCTTGTGGGTGGTAAGGTGATGAATAAGAAATTTGGATGCCATATTTTTCAAAAAATCCCATGTATTCCTCAGATCTAAAACACATTGCATTATCTGACACAATTCTTTCAGGACACCCAAATTTGGTCACTATGTTATTCATCAAGAATTAAATAACCACCTTACTAGTTGCTTTCCTTGTTGGAATCGCTTCCACCCACTTAGTAAAGTAATCAATGGCCACCAATATCCATGAGTGACCCCCACTTGATTTGCAAGCTATCTCCCCTATAAAGTCAATTCCCCATTGTTGAAATGGAGACTGAACTGCAACTGGTTTTAAAGGTAAGTTACCAGAAAATTTTAACTTACCAGAGAAACGCTGACAAGCATCACATTTCTTCACTAACTGATATGTATCCTTGAAAATGGTCAGCCACCAGAATCTAGTTCTCATTATTTTGTGTGCAGTAGTTTTGGCCATATAATGCCCTCCACAGACTCCACTATGCATTTCATTCAAAAGTTCCTTAGCTTGATCCTGATCTACACACTTTAGCATGACAACTTCTCCATTTCACCACCAGAGTTTTCCTGTTATGATAACATACTTGATCACATGTAACTTCAACATCCTTTTCTTTCACTCAACTCATCAGGACATTTCATCTTTTGCAAATAATAAATTACACCCTTATACCAGTCAGAGTAATCCATATCACATATGTGTGATCTCTCCTCTTCTTCAAGCAAATTTATCTGGTTAACTTCTAGATTACTTGGGGTCATAAGCTTAGCCAATCCTTGTCCCCTCACTAACTTAGTAATCTGAATTTCAATGTTGAATTCTTGGATCCTATTAATCCATCTACATCTCCTTCCTGACACTTCTTGTTGTGTAAAAATGTCTTTTACAACAGCACTGGGCACATAGGCAATTATAGTAGCTCCCATCAAATAAGTCCTGAAAGCTTTGATTGCTTTTACTAGTGCATATGCCTATTTTTCATTTATGTCATACTTGAGTTCTGCCACCTGCAAGGATTTTCTGAAAAAGGATATAGGTTGCTCAAAACCTTTAGCATTCTTTTGTAATAACACACCTACAATGGTGTGGAAAGAGGCAAATGAGAAAATCTGCAAAGGTTTGGAAAAGTCAGGGGTTTTTAACACAGGTGCTTCTTTGATAGCTTGCTTAATATCATGGAAAGCTTGTGTTTATGTTTCTTCCCACTCGACCTTGGCCCCTTTTTTAAGCATCTTAGAAATAGGGTGAATTATTTCAGCAAAGTTTGTAACAAATCCTCTTAGGAAATTAATTTGCCTGAAAAAAGACTGAATTCCCTTAACATTTCGAGGTTGCAAAACCTTGTCTATGCATCTACCCTCTCTGGATCAATTCTAACCCCATATTTAGAAACAATATGCCCTAACAACTTTCCTTCCCTCACTCCAAAAATGCATTTCTTGGGATTCAAGGAGATACCATATTCCAATGCCCTGATAAATATTTTCTCAAGATGTTCACAATGATTATCCTCTTTCTTGGAATACGCTGTTAGATCATCCTGATAAATTACCAAGAAAAAATTAATGAGATCTGAAAATGCCACATCCATAGCTCTTTGAAAAGTAGCTCCTGCATTTGTCAAACCAAAAGGCATTCTCACATATACATAAGTCCCCCAAGGTGTAGTGAAAGTTATCTTAAATTGTTCAGATTCTTTAACCATGACTTGGTTATAGCCAGAAAACCCATCCATCATGGACATTAATTCATGGCCTATTACTCTTTGCAACATAGCTTCCATATTTGGCAATGGATAGTTGTCCTTTTATGAAGATACATTCAAATTTCTGAAATCCACACATAGTCTAATATCTCCATTCTTCTTTCTCACAGGTACCAAATTAGATACCCAAGATGAATGCCTAATTGTTTTGATAATTCTTGCATCTCTTAACTTAGTGAGTTCTTCTTGCATTTTTGGAGCCAATGTAGGATTAATAGGTCTTTGCTTTTGCCTAAAAGGTTTAGCATCGCTACTCAAAGGAATCTCATGTTGAAACAAATCTTGTCTATAAGCCTTAAGATCATCATAAGACCAAGCAAATACATGCCTAAATTTTCTCAACAAGTCAATCAACATCTTTCTTATCTTTGGTGACAATTTCTTTCCAATATATACTTTCTTTGGTGATTCATCAGTCCCTAAATTTACCTCCTCCAAATCATTAGGATGAGGTGCAGCATGATTAACCTTAACCCTATCCTGGTTATCAAACACCCTTTCAAGGACAACTAAACCCTTAGGAATTGTGTTGGTTTTTAACTAAATAACTTCATTCCCAAACACAGTATCCTTACCATCAATGTTTTCAACAAAAGCTCCAAAATCTATTTCTTGAGTTTCATATTCATCTACACAATTTAAAAATCTCAATATATCATCATCATTGTCAAAAACCTGCCAGTTCTTAATGTTATCGGGAACAGATGGTCTAGTTTTCACTTCAACCTTTGAAATTCCAGTATAAGTCATATCATCCGACCTTAATGCAATATTTTCCAACAAATTTGCTACCTTATTATGTCCTCTCTCCACCCAGTTTATCCCAAAAGCATCGAAACTCTCCAATTCATCCCATACAACATTTCTATATTGTTTCAATCTTTTGTTTTTTGACATGTATAGGGATCTGACTTGGGAGATTACAAGCTCCGAATCTCCAATCACTTTGAGCTTCTTGATCCCATGTTTTTGAGCCAACCTTAATCCTAACAATAATGCTTCATATTCAACTATATTGTTAGTGCATTCAAATAGTAGGGTAAAAGAGAATTTAAAAGTTTTACCACCTGGTGACCTCAATAGCACACTTGCACCAGATCCCTCCTTGGAATTTGGACCATCAAAAAACATAGTCCACAAATCATCACATTCTGGCAGACTTTCAATTTTTGTATCAATTGGTGCAACAAGCTTGTCATAATTACTAGGGGGTTCCTCAACTCTGAACTCATTTATGCCACAATCAGTAAAACATGTCAAATTATCAGTAGGGCTATGCTCAATCATATGAGGCACCTTTGATTCTCTTTCAATCTTGACATCTTTTCCATTAATGGAAAAGGTACTAAATGACAAATCACATTGCATGTTGCCTCCCATTGAGGCACTCCATTTTCGTGATAATAGCATTCCAAAATGGGGTGGAATGTCTGCAATTAAAATAGTCATGGTCAAAACTCTATCAGGATATTGAGTAAGCACATAAGGCAGAGCTTTAATGGTCCCAATAACAGGCACCTCCCTTGATTCCAATGCATAACATTTTCCCTTATTAGTGTCAACTGTCAAGCCCATTACTTCCATAATCTTTACTGGCATAACATTATTTGATGCCCCTAAATCTATCATGCAATTTCTCAAAGTTTTCCCATTGATATTAACACTCAGAAAAAAAGGTGTGATATTCTCCAAACACATATTAACAGAATTCCCTAGGTACATCTGGGGAATTTGAGTTACAATTCCCTTTAACTCTTTCACTTCTATTTCTTCCTTTTCCCTAATTTCTTTACAATTTCCTTGTTCCAATTTATCATTAGGAATTCCACCAATCAAGGCTATTGTCTTTTCTCTATGCTCATCTATTATCATCATCTCGAGCCATGGTACAGTAACCTTAACTTGAGATAGTATTTGAAATATATCAATGGGTGTATATTTGGGGAAATTAGGAATCATACCATCATTAATCTCGTTCTTCTCCCTTTGTTGTTTTCCTTCAAGTTTCTTGCACTTTTCCTTTGGAAATACTTCAACAGACTTGGCAATCACTTTGGTTTTCACCAATAGAGGATTAGTATCTTCACTAGGCCTTTGGATCTCAGTTTTCTTGGCCCATATCTTGTCAGTTTTGACATCCTTGATTTTGACAACATCATTTTTAATATCTTCTTTGTTGTCCTTGCTTTTACCTTTCTGTTCCTTAATGAAAAGACCATCAGGCTTTCCTTGTTCACCACCCACAATCCTATTCCTTAATTGTAATGTACTTTTAATCTGAGCAACCATCTCTTCAGTTAACCGAGCAATTTCATCTTCTGATGGTCTTTGTAAGGATACTTGGTCCTCAGCCTATTCCATATTGCAAGCATGGTGATTTAACTCACCTTCTTCATCAGAAAAACCCTGTTGATGGTACAATTCACTCTTCTATCATTGGTGATTCACATTAGGCTCTTGCAATTCCTCATCAAAGGAGAACTCAACCTCATCAATATATGACCAGGCCATGCAACAATCTACATCATTTTTCTCGAAATCAAGAGTGTGTTGATGAACATTCTCATCCTTTCCCTCTGTAGCAAGAAGCTGGGAAACACCACAAAAATTATGATCATGAGGGTGTTCACATACCACACACCATGGTCTATCTTGTGCTAGATTTACAAAATGCTTATGCAAAGGATTTGGTATCTGCTGATCAGTTTTAGGCTTCTAGACAGGTAATATTGGTTTTCCATCCTTCCAATTTGTACTATAAGGATAATTTTGCAATCTAGGAGGTTTATCATTTTTATTATATTTCTGCTTGTCACCTCCAATACCCTTCTCCTGTTTAGCAATAGTATACTTAATATCCTTCAAAGTGCTAAGGACCTTATCCCATTTCTCATCATCTTTAACGCCTGCGGTGGAGACTTTCTCAGTCCTATCTCTAGGATTTTTTAAAAGAGTAGGCTCTTCCCTCCTGCCACATTTACTAGAGGCTCTTCTATTACTTTCAATATTAATGGTTGCTCTAAAAGCATCCCTCATGGTTCTAGGGTCCTTATCTCGGAGAATATATGCCATTTTAGCATCAAAAACATTGAAATAAGTAGTCAGGCAAATATTTTCATCAAGCCTCATTACTTGAAATAATTTATACATGGCTTTTTGGAATCTAAGGTTAAATTCTATTGCAGGCTCATTATCTAATCTTTTTATAGTGTTGAACTCATTTAACATAAAAATAGCATTTGTCTTGTCACCATATTGTTCTTTAAAACATTTTTTGAACTCCTCCCATGAACCAATACTAGCATTTGGTAGACCCCTGTACCAATCCCTCACATCTTCTATCAAGGATTGGACAAACAATTTCATGATGAGATCTTCATGTTCTACCTCATAATCGTTTAACATATCCATGAAGCCTTTCAAATGTTCTTCATCTGAAAAGGCATTATTCCTAGCAAATTTGTTCATCTTTTCCCTTAACTCATCAGAATACCATCAAAGAACAATTGTCTATATCTTTCCAATTGTATAGGCCTCCTTTGCAATGATCCATCAATTTTCTGAGCTTTAGAACCATCTTGATGTTAATTAATCAGCTTTGTGGCCTGAATTCTTGGGTCAGAACTACTTGTGATATTCTCCTGACTAGGTTTAGGATCAATTTTCAAAATCTCTTGATGACCTGATGAAGTTGTGGCTTGTGCTAGCCCATCCAAATTTTTCATTCTTAGGAAACTTATTTTCCTTCTTTTTTTTGCATTTGCAGCCTCAATTTCGGTCCTCTCTAATTCTTCTGCTAAGGCTTCCCCTTCCCTTTTAATATTTTCTAAGGCGGTTTCTATGTGTGATGATACATATGGGAGGGGATCATTTTTAGGCTGGTGGGAAACTATCCTTTCTGTTATTTTGATTCCTTCAGCCTTCTCTTTTCCCTTGTCCACAACATGTTTAGGATTTGAATTATCTGATTGTGACTTAATAGGGTTCAAGGGTATTGGGTCTATAGGCTTTGGTTGAGCTTTAGATTGACCTTCAAGACCTTCTTTAGACATTGGCTAAACTCCTTCATCAACAATTTGTTGTACAACAGGACCCTCCTCTTCTAAGTCCGTTCCATTTTGGTTTAGGAGTTTCATTTTCGCCAATTGTCTCATCAATCTATCCCTTTCAACGATGACATTCACCAATTCTGTTTCCTTTTCTTTATCTTTCTTTATCCTAAGCTCAACCTTCTTTTTGATTTCTCTTCTTAAAGAATTAATATCCAAAAAGACATCTTCAGGGTCAGGCAAAGTTATGTCAGAACTTGATGTCTCACTCAAATCAATCAGATTTATGTCTTCTTGTTCAAATAATAAAGGTGTCCCATCATCGTTAGCGGGAGGAGGAGGCACATCACTGGTGCATTCTCTGTGATGGCTTCAACTTCTACTCCTACTTCTTCTCTCAGTATATTGGACACTAACGAGCCCTTTATTATGACATGTTCCATCCTCTTGGACTGGTGTATTAAATAATGCATCAAAAAATCCACAACTATCTAATTCAGAGTGTCTAGTTTTATGTTCAAAAGTTTCAGGGATAGGATGTAATGACTTACTTGTACCTTGAAGTACAGGATTCTGGGATGCAGGAGTAGCATTGCTATTTTCTGATTTCTTCTTTATCTAATCTTTCTTCTTTATTTTAGGAAGTTCGCCTTCCAATCTAGATTCCAAATGATTCTTCATGAATGACCTGGTATTTTTCATTCCTCTATGCATGTCCAAAGAGCTTTCAATTTATATAAAACTTCAAACAAAGTGCACACTGGTACAGAGATTGTCAAAGTCGCCACCAAATTTTTTTGGGATATTCACTATTCAAAACACATAACAATAATTTAAAAAATTCTTCATGACTTATCATACTGACAATGCAGAAGACACTTTGCATGAGGGATATACAATTCTTGAATAATAAACTTGATCTGGATAAAAGAAACACAATGCCAAGGGCTCAACCATCAAATCTCAAACATACTATGATGGACTCTATGCAAAATGGACAACCGACCTACTGAGAAGAAGAATTTCTAGCTAGTTCCCTAGCAGAGTCGCCATTTTGTTGGTGTTTTTTCATGTAATCCAGGTTTGTCTCCTAATCTACCTATGGAATTGCCAATTCCAATCAAGGGCAGCTCGAAGGACCTAGACCAACTAACGAGGATTTTAATAATAACCTCCTACACTTTGGGCTCTACAAGACCCGGGAGGGTGGTCCCTATAACGTATTTATGATCTCTGCACCAAACTCATAAATATGTTATTAAAAGTTCATAGAAAATCTCACTTAATAGCTCAACAGAATGAGATAAGACTGAAATGAATTGGCTGTTCATTACTAACATCAACCACTTAGAGCATGAGATGATTATAACATCATTTTGTAACTTATGGTAGTCATTTTAATTGCAAGTTGGCGGCAAGCCCTAAGTAAAGACATACAAAAACATGATTTTATAAATTCATACAATTTAGATCAGTGCCATATACCATTGGGGAGTCAAGTTTACAAACATTAAGGAAATAACAATAGATTTAAATACATAACACATATTGTCCCTGGCAATATTGCATTACAATATTGTCAATCCCTATCCTAGCCCAATACTTCTTACCAAATCCTTTTACAAACACATCCATCTATGATTCCATCCAAGCATTTAATTAGTTCTTTGAATTAAAGCCAAAACTGAAACATACTCATGATAACAATGAGATGAACATCATAATCCTTGATCATTTTATTCAAAATTATGATATGTCTGTACACAGGAGAGACAAGAGCTCGAGATGTATCATCGTAACTCAAATGCTAGTACTGTTATGAACCTTTGAAATTTCATAAACATAAAACCCATTACAAGAGAACCCCAAACCTAAATTGCCTTAACATTCAAAAATGAAATTCTTACAATATGTTCTGCAACTAGACCTAGACTCGACCTTCAAAATTTTTGGCTTGCCAACCCCTTCTTCTAGCCTTGAAATCCTTCTTATAGAAATGAAGGAGCAAAAAAGCATCAGGCTAGAAGTTACACATGTCATTAATTAATAGGACCTCTATGTGCCCCTTCAAAATAATGATTAAGATTTCCAGGTCCTGGATCATCTTCCCGTTGATCTTTCGCCTCCATACAACAACGATTGCATTGGTTACATGTCAAAATTTGCGCTCAAAATTGTCATGGAATCAAAACCATAATTAGCCACTCTATACCCACTGAGCTGTAAATTGCCAGTGGAAAATACTGTTTCATTCCTCATCAGTTAGGTACTTGTCCACCCAAATTTGATATTCTTCATCCGTGGGCCAACTAAAATTCACCACCTCAATCACCCTAGTATTATAAGGTGTGAATTTCACCACATCTTGGTTGGCCTCTTTTTCAAATGACTCCAAAAACATGCTAGTATTAATTATTTTATCCATGTTCTATACTAACAAGTCATCATCTAAGTCATCATAAATAAATTTGATTTGTACATTGATGACTTCTTCTACCATTTCTTGCCACTATTGAAGTGTCTTGATGTCTCCTTGTGCATCTAGTATATCGGGCAAAAAGGTATCACTCCAATCACTAAAACCTTTTACCAATTCTCCAATTTTCTTACTCAAGTCATTAGGTAGGGCCTGGAATCCCTTTAATGATTTCACAAAACCTTGAGTAGGTTTTAATAATTGGGGCCTGTTATTTGCATCAAACTTGGAAGCCCTAAACATAATGTCTAAGTTAGTGGCATGAGGGATCCACTTCTCAACCAGGGGTAAGACAACATCCCGATCCCTTTTAATATTTTGTAAACTAGTAAAAAATAAAGAATATAAAGAATGAATAGATGGTAGCCTAGACCACCTCATTGTGTTTAGCCATGGCATCATTCTCACTAGCCTTTAGGGCAGCCCGTAACTCTATGATCTTACTCATCATCTGCTTTTTCATGGGGTCCACAGAATATTCCATTTCCTCTTCAACCGGCTCTGGCACATGACTAGAACCTGATGTCTGAATTGGGGATCTAGGGATAGAAATGATCAGGACAGTAGGGGGTAATGACCTCGAAGTAGTAGGTATTTATCTGACAACAGGAGCATTGGAAGATTCTCCCACCTGCCCATACTTTAACCTATCTACTTTAGACTATAGCTCGACATTTATTTGTTGCATTTTACTGTATTCCCCAATTATTGCATTATATTTTTCCATCAGGCTCTTCCTTTTAGCCTCTTCCCTTTCTGCTATCCTCTGGGCCAATTTGGCCACATCTAGTGTTAGGCTTGTGGATTTTGTTACTGAGGTTTTAGAAGCTCTTTTGATAATGAGCCCGCCTCTTAGATTTGGGCTAATGTCTGCCACATTTGGTTTTCTACCCTGAGGTTCCAGTGCCCATATGGCTAATGTCTCATACTCTTCACTAA
>CM021102.1:355784705-355830171 GCA_007115665.2 Sequoiadendron giganteum
TGTTGAATAGTGAATGCAAAGTATATCAGTATGTGGTGTGAAATTCAGCAAAGTAATAGTGTGAATTTATCTATGTGTGATGCAAATAGCAGAGCAGAGAAGAGAAAAGAAGAGTAGATAAAAGTGTAGAATCTGATCTATGAGCTTAATTGGAATTGTAACCTAGTATAAGTAGATGCTACTACTTCACTTCAACCTTCAGATGGCTTTAATCTTAACTTTTGTAAGGTAGGTAGCCTTCCCTTTGAGCAGTGAGCTCTAGGAAATGTGCCTGAATGCAAGTGCATTCCCTTTTTTAAAACTTATATTTGAGTACTCAAATTGTGGATTAACCTCCACCATGGCTTTTCCCCTAACAAGGTTTCCAGGGAAAATCCTTGTGTTATGGTGTTGTGGATAATCTCTTTATGTGTTTGCATCTTCTCTTTTGGTAAAATGGTAAAATGGTTTAAGTTTTAGTTTAATGAAGTTAAGATTTGTTGAACACTATTTCACCGCCCTTCTTAATGTTCCCTTGAGTCCAACATGTACATTTTCTCCTTTTCTTCTTTTCATACTATTGTTGTTGTATTATTATAGAAAAATGAAGAAGGTTTTGAAAAACCTATTGCATTTTTTAGTAAGTCTTTGCAAGCTGAAATATGACACAACTGAGAAACAACCATATTCTCTAGTTAAGGCAATGAAGAACTTTAGGAATTATCTATAGGGAGCTACTGTCATAGCATTTGTACCAAGTGCTACTATGAAAGATATTTTCACTTAGCAGGAGACTATAGGTAGAAGGTGTAGATGGATTAATAGGATCCAGGAATTTAATATTGATGTTAAAATCACCAAATTAGTAAGAGGTCAGGGTCTCACTAAGTTTATGGAAAAAGCTAATTTGGATAGAAATTAAATCAATGGAATAAAATTACTTGATGTTGCACCTATTTGTGATATGCAAACATGTGGGTGGTACAAAATAATTGTTCAATATTTATAAACTCTGCAATGTCCAGTAGACATGATTGATAATGACAAAAGGACACTAAAATTGCATGCAATAAAATATGTAATCATTGACAATGAGCTATGGTGGAGGAATTTAGATGGTGTACTTCTCAAATGTGTGGATAGGAAACAAACACTAGAACTCGTGCAAGAAATGTACAATGGGGTGTGTCAAGGTCAATACATGGAAAAGACCATTGCTTACAATATTTTAAGAGTGGGATTTTGGTGGCCTATGGTTTTAAAAAATCTCAGAAGTTTGTTAAAACTTGTGATGCCTACCAAAGATTTTTGGAAAGTTGGAGTTTTCGAGAAATTTACCACTAAGGCCTATAATAGTACCAACCCTTTGCAATAATGGGGGATTGATTTCATTAGGGAAATACCAAAAAATTCAAGTGGATTCCATGCTTGGATCCTTGTTGCTACTGATTATTTCACAAAATCGGTAGAAGCAATACCCACAAATAAGGCCACAAGTAAGGTGGTAGTGGATTTCGTATTGAATAATATTCTCATTAGATTTGGATTTCCTGAGAGGATTATCTCAAATAATGCTATGTGTTTCAAATCTAATGAATTCAAAGAGTTTTGTGACAAAAATGGAATACAAGTTTCTTACTTTTTGCCTTACCATCCTTAAGGAACTGATCAAGTCGAATCTATCAATAAGAACCTAATGAAAATCATTAAGAGAGTGATGGAGAAGAATAAGAAGGCTTGGGTCTCCAAACTAAAATTGGCACTCTGGGCAGATAGAGTGACAATGAAAAAGGCTATGGGTTATTCATGATTTGGTTTAGGTTATGGCCTAGATGCTAGGTTACCACAAAATAACCTACTAAAGATGTATAAGTTTATTCAAGAATATGATGAACAAATATGTGATGATATGTAGCACAAGATAGAGAATTCGGTGCAATTGGATGAAACAAGGAGAGAAATTGAGGGTAAAAATATGAAAATGCAGTTGAGAGTTTAACATCTACATGACAAGAGAGCATCTCCTAGAAATTTCAAGGTAAACATTATGGTGTTGGCCTAGAATGCTAGAGCTCAAGACAAGGGCAAGCACGAAAAATTTAAAGCATTATGGATAGGCCCTTATCTAATAGCTAGTGCACATGGGGAGGATTCCTATTTCCTACAAAGCTTAACAGGTGAAATTTTTGAATTGCCAGTACATGGACAATTCTTACAACCATACTTTTCCTAAGTATGTTGTTTTTCCATGTACATTGTAAATTTTGTATTTTTTTTGTATAGGTTTGTTTGTTTTTTGTTGCATCTGGTTTTGTCTTACTACCTTGTCCGGGTAGCTCCTTGGTTTTCACTTGTGTGTGTTTTGATTGGTTTGCTTCAACCATAGATTATGGAATCTTGCTATGCCTGCAATAGGCATATGTCCCTAGTCAGAGCTATTGTTGGAACCCCTTGAAAAGTTTCTTTCATTCTCATGATCTTGCCGAGTCTAGGGATTTATGGGTTTCTATATCTTTATTACAAAGTATTTTAGGTTTACTCTAGTCTTATATGAAAAATCATTAGATTTTATATCTTGGTCTTTGTTTTATTTGTTGGTTGACTCCTTCTACCAGTCATCGGTCTCTTTAAGTTATAACTTTTGATATCATATCATGTTGAGTGACCAGACCTCTTGTTTGGTTTTACTAGCTAATCAAGTTGGATTATTATTTGGTGGTTATCCTAGGTTGAACTAAATATTTCCCATTAACAAAGATCCAAAGTTTTTGTGTTATGGTCGTGGGCTAATTTTCCTAAGATAGGTCCCTTTTAGAGTTAACATTTTTACATGTGTAGGTCCATAAATCTCTTGTATGCCATGTGATCGATGAAGAAAATCTGAACCATCACCTACCTGCTCGTCCTAATTTATCTATTGAATTATTTTATTCATTCACGCTCATGGGAAAAGGATATGTGTTACTAATAATTTGTGGTCCTAACATCCTTGAAAAGGTCTACAAGTGTTTGCTAAAGCTAGATCAATAGTTGGTGATAATTGAAGTGGCCAAATCTGGGTTGTTCCTCGCTGGCCCATTTTTTTTACTTGGTTACTAAAGTTACCATGTAGGCTAGTGTGCGATTGCCACCTATCTTGTCTGTGATTGCTCTGAGAATTAATATTACTAAATGTCACCTTGATTCATGGTTGATTGCAGGTGATGTTTATCAACCTAGATTGCTCCTCACCATCCTGTGTGGGCCCCATCCTCCTTGCCAGTTTCTTGATAGGGAAGCAAGTGTTTGCCATGTGGAATAAATATTAACAACATGGAGGGTAATGTGTGTGTTACTAAAGCCCATATTCATATGTACCTAAATATCTTTTAATATAAGCCCTTGATATTGTATGAGAAATAAAATTGAAGCTAGCTAAGCAGTGTGTAGGATGATGCCTCCAGATTCAATCTCAGTTGTTCCTCATCCTCCCGTTGATAAAAAGTTGTATGCGATTTATGGCTCATGAGGGTAAGGGAAGAAAAACACATGGATTGGGATTTAAAAGACAAAGAGATGGTAGGGCCCACATGTTAGGAACATTTGCTTTATGTGGCCTCCTATCATTGGGTAATTGTTTCATAATAAGATAATTAAATCTTGATCATGGATCAATCAATTGGTTAAATAAATCAATAATTACTATTCAAAACAAAGCTAATAGCAAGCAAGCAACTTTGGCTCGTGTGAGGGTGTTAATAACTAAAAAGACATTGAGCTACCCAAGTAAGGAATTGCATGATTATTAATATTTACATTAAAGGCATAATTCGGTATTACAAGTACACTCAATACACTAAAGGAGCTAAGACTATGGTCACTCAAGAACAAGTGCAAGATGGCACTACAAGCATGCAAGTTGTGTTATGCAAGGTGGCCATGTATGCAAAAAGGGGTACAAAATTCAAAATGTGAAATACAAAAGTAAAAAGTGAAAAAATGAAAAATGAAAGTGTTTGAAGGAGTCTTGTTTAGTTCATTTGAGGTCTTTTTGACTTAGGGAACATTATGTGTAATGTTTTCAAAAGAGGATTGATCAAAGTATAGAAGATTCACAACTTAGGGGATGTAGTGCATCACATTAGGCCACTAAGAGGAATGTAATATGCTGAGATAAGTCACACTTATAAAAGATATTATACCAAATGTCATCCACAAAGTGAGAAAACACATCTAGTGAAGTAACAAGGCTGCACTAGGAAGAACGGGCAAAGGGAAAAACAAATGCAAATGCAAAAAAAATGAAATAGTGCCAATGTATGCCCCCACTTCAAAGGAATTGCCACACACCGTTATGTGGGCAAGTGCTTTAAAGTTGAGAAAGGAAAAATGCAAAAGGGACATGAGAGCCTAGTTGAAAAGCCCAATGTAAAGTGATTGGTGTCCAGGAAATGCTACGTCATGTAAAGGAAAATAGAAAAAGAGAAAAAGGGGATTGCCCCCTACATGAAAAACCACAAACACATAAGGGATCTATGAATTTGGGGTCAATATGTTCATTTCTACAATGTGTTTTTTAGAGATCACAAAACTATCATCATTCCCCCAAATACATAGAACTGGAAGGACACAAAGAGATTGAAAACAAATGAATAGAAAGAGTTGTTTTGGATCAACATGGAAGATACATGGGATGTCTCGATGCTTTGCATCATCCCCAAAAGGAAAAAAAAAAAGAAAAAGGAAAGGAAAGTGGAGAAGACCCTTTTTCTTAGTCAACATGAAGGAGAAATTGTGGTCTCAATGCCTTGCATCATCCCCAAATGAAAGGAAAAAGACAAAAGAGAAAGGAAAAGGGGTTTCATTTGGGCCAACATGAAGGAGAAATTGCTATCTCAATGCCTCGCATCATCCCAAAATGAAATTAAAAAGGGAAATAAAAGGAAACAGAGGTTCATTTGGGTCAACATAAAGGAGATATTACAGTCTCAATGAGTTGCATCATCCCCAAATGAAAGGCAAAAACAAAAAGCAAAAAAAATTGGAAAAGGAAAGAAAGGGTTTTCTTTTGGTTCAACGTGAAGAAGACTTGCTGGTCTCAATGCCTTGCGTCATCCCCAAAAGGAAGATAAAAACAAAAGGTGAAAGGTGAAAGGAAAAATAGATGCACGACATATAGAAGAAATGAGATACGTATAGAAGAATGTCACAAAAAATCAAACAAGATAGGGAATACACGATAGAAAAATAAACGCAAAAAAAAGGGAAAGGAAACACCACTAGCTAGGCAAGTACATGTCACTCATCGAGTAAGTCATCGGCCTCCCAATATTGCTTAGTGTAAAACTTGGGAGGGCGACTAGCGAGAGGAATGACAACGATTGCCGAACTAGCATCAAGATCAATGCTTGTTTGAGGAGAGGTTTCCTGAATATTCATAGAAGAGGAAAATAGTGAATTCAAGGTATGTGTTGTGAATGTTTTTCACACAAGTCCCACCATGGGTAGGGACCCCAATTTTTTTCTCTAGATGGGCTTCTTTGCTCCTGTATCATTTTGCATGCTCCTTTCCTGTAGCCTAAATTGTTCATGTTCTGTCAAACGATCAAATTCCCCTGACCAAATTCACCTACCTAAGTTTCACTAAGTCTTTTGCTTTCATGGAAGTGCACTTGTGGGTTTCCCTTCGCCCATTGCCTTAGTGTCCTCTGAGCCTCATCCTAGCTCTCTCGATTCACTTTTTCCTTCATTTTTGACTTTGGGGACAACTTTCCTATGGATTTGGGATGTTTCTGTGATGCCTAAATGAACTGCTAAGGTTTTCTCAAGTTTTGGGAAATTGCAGAAATTTCATACTAGAACTACGTCCCTTCGTGGCTGTTCTAGGAACTCCATCCTTTGCGGTTGTTTTGGGAACTCCATCCCTCCCTGACTATTTCTAGAACTCCATCCCTTCACAAATGTTTCTGGAACTTCGTCCCTCTATGGTTGTTATGAGAACTTCATCCCTCCCTAGCTGTTTTTGGAACTCTATCCCTTTGCGGTTGTTTCAGGAACTTCATCCCTCCTTAGCTATTTCTAGAACTCCATCCATCTGCGGCTATTTTGGGAACTCTGTCCCCCCTTGGTTGTTTCTAGAACTTCATCCCTCTACGGTTGTTCTAGGAACTTTGTCCCTTCTAGGCTATTTTTGAAAGTTCATTCCTCCGTGACTATTATGAGAACTCCATCCCTCCCTAGATGTTTTCGAAACTCCGTCCCTCCATGGTTGTTACGGTAACTCCAACCCTCCCTAGCTATTTCCAGTTCTCTATCCCTCCATGGATGTTCTGAGAAATCCATCACTCCTTGGCTATTTCTAGAACTTCATTCATTCATCCATGGCTGCTCTGGGAACTCCATCACCCCTTGGTTGTTTCTAGAACTCCATCCCTCCATGGTTGTTTTGGGAACTCCGTCCCTCATTGGCTATTTTTGGAACTTTGTCCCTTTGTGGCTATTCTGGGAACTCCATCCCTCCCTGGCTATTTTTGGAACTCCATCCCTCCATGGCTATTTTGGGAACTCCGTCCCTCCCTGGCTATTTCAAGAACTCCATCCCTTTGTGGTTGTTCTAGGAACTTTGTCCCTCCCTAGCCATTTCTGGAACTCCATCCCTTCGCGACTGTTCTGAGAACTTCATCCCTCCTTGGCTGTTTCTAGAACTCTGTCCCTCTATGGCTCTTTTGGGAACTCCATCCCTCCTTGGCTATTTCTGGAACTCCACCCTTTCATGGATGTTCCAAGAATTTTGTCCCTCCCTCGCTATTTCTGGAACTTCATCCCTCCCTAGCTTTTTCCATAACTTCGTCCCTTCGTGGCTGTTCCAGGAACTCCATCCCTCCATGGCTGTTCCGGGAACTCCATCCCTCCTTGGCTATTTCTAGAACTTATTCCCTCTATGGATATTCTGAGAACTTCATCCCTCATTGGTTGTTTCTGGAACTTCATCCCTTCATGGCTATTCCAGGAACTCCATCCCTCCCCGGTTGTTTCTGGAACTTCGTCCCTCCACGGTTGTTCTGGGAACTCCATCCTTCGCTAATGGTTTCCAATAATTCATCCCTCCATGACTTTTTCAGTAAATCTATCCCTCCTTCGTCATCTAGGAACTTCCCTTTCGGGCCACGTCTATCCACCCATCGTCCACCTTCCACCATTCTGGTCCCATGCATCCCACTACTGCATGAGAAACAAACGATAAAACTTAAGTGCCTTAGCCATAACTGGGTTTTGGATCCTAGAAATCCATCCCCGGAATGATGCCTCACCATGCTTGTTCCAAACAAAAAACTCTAGATAGCTTTCCCTCCTCATAACTTTGGGTGCCCCAAAGATGGTCCAAACACCTCCCAATTTGGTAACAAATCTTGACCCACATGCTCAAATTGGGCCCTCTCCTACATTAACATTTTAAATTTCCTAAATTTTAAGGCGAGAGCAATCATTTGTGTTGGCCTGCCCTGTTAGCCCTTTCAAAATAGTATTTTGGCCAAGGAAATCAAGCCTCTAGGGCCTGGACTATCCAAACTCCCTCAAGTAAACTACTAATGGCAATTTAGACTGAATATTATGATCTTTTGATGATGCATGGGTGAATCTAACAAGGATTTTGTGGGATTTGACTAACGTTTGTCTTGATTTGTGTATTAAAGCACTTACAACACTTCATGTATGCAGGATTCAAGAGGCCTACTACGGGTTTGTTGAGGAGATCCATTGAGAAAGTTGAACAAAAAAAAGCACATAGCTCCTATCACCATTCCTTTTATGCTTACCTCTCTTTGTAGCACCCATCAACATAGTTGGCATTAGAAGAAGGCCTGTGCCAAGGAATTCAATGAAAAAATGAAAGGGGGTGGCCTTGAAGAAGCATAAGAGAGCTATCCTACTTTTCACCATATGATGGTGATCTTTAAGGAGTAGTCCACCTGAATCAGGGGCAACCATCCATTGATGCCAGTCATCGATAGGCCCATTTGATCCAATGAAGAATGTTGCAAGTTCATCAAGTAGAGAGTGGCTTTTAGGAAGTTTCAACTACAATAAAAGGGAAATCAGCTAGAAGACAAAACTGCTACTGCACCTGGGCACTAAAAGACAAAATAGGGGAAAAAATAAAAGATGTATTTAAATTGTTGAATTTTGTGGGGTAGGTGAAGCCCTAGTACAATAAAATTTGGGCCACACAATTTAATTCAATCTTAGCCATCCATTTGGGCTTTGAAAAACTATAAATAGGGG
Organism: Sequoiadendron giganteum; assembly: GCA_007115665.2. NCBI lineage: Eukaryota > Viridiplantae > Streptophyta > Pinopsida > Cupressales > Cupressaceae > Sequoiadendron > Sequoiadendron giganteum. The sequence continues at coordinate 355,792,947 of CM021102.1, forward strand.
TCTCCCCCTCATTTGTAAATGGTTGGAGAGCTGGTGTAAAAGGCGTTTGCAGTAATAGAAGACAATATTGCGTGATTTTTCTCATGTTGAATGCATGGTTCTACTTCCCTTTTAATTCAGTTGTTATTTCCTTGAATGGAAGTGGTGATGGTGATTGTTGTTTTAGTATTTGATGAATTTCCAATCCATACTTTTGGCACTTTTTGATGACAAGTTGTTGTACAAAGTTAGCCTAGGCTTCCTTCCTTTATTGTTTTAACTTAGTTCGATTCCATGTGCATGATGTGTGTGTGTAATCTAAAAATCCATAGTCCTTAGAATATTGCACTAGTTTTGTGTAAATGTAAGTTCCTTGTTGCCAAGAAAAAACAATTTAGGGAGTTTGTTTATTGTAGTAGCCTCCATGATCACTATTCATTCATAGTTTTAGGTCTAGGAACTTCCTCTCTTCCTAGATTTTTTTCATTTTTTATTAGTAACCTTAGGAAAGGTTCATTACACATTATAAAGCTAAATCTGATGTTGAACTGGAGTTCTTGACTGTTGTTTGAACCTATAGAAAATTCACAACTCTCCCATCTTAAGAACTCTATTTGCATATCCAACTTCCCCATTTTGTGACTCATCTGTAAGTCTGCCTTGTGATTCCAAAAAATCACATAAATCAACTGATATATTCCAACTGTCAAGATCTGACACCCAAGAGACCTTGGGGTAATTTTGAGCAAATTTTTGTTGGAGATTTCCTTTCAAGAGAGGTGATGCACTTATGCATTACCTATGTTGAGAAGTGCATAAAAAAAACATCAACAAAACTTGTGGTAGAAGGAGGAAATGGCATGTTGAGGCTACAAAGTTGAAAGTTGGGAGTTGAAAAGAGCACTTTCAAGAAGAACTCTGAGATAAGGCGATCTCTTTTAATGCTAAATCATAAAATTAGAATATTCTGAAGATGAATAAAATCTGAGTTCAGATGAAGCAACATGCTCAAATCAGCATCACTCAGCTACATTCAGATTTAAATAGGATATTGAGAAGGCCATTGCAGCAATTTGCATTGGAAATTAGATGTAGAATTCATGGCACCCACAGGCACAATGAATTGGAGTGTCTAACCTTCTTGAGAAGAATTGAAAGAGTCTTGCAAGGAGAAATTCCCTTTCGGGAAATATATCAACCTTTAGCCCTTGTAGACCCAGAGGGAGAATTGAAAATCATGGTGGCTAAGGCATTCAAGGAGCTAATCCAAGAATGTTTGGACAAAAAATACAAACCAAGATTGGAGGAAGTACTAATGTCAATCTAGTGTAAATTTCACAATGCACCACATTCAGAATTTACTTGCTCATTATGTGCAGACATCATCACCCAAGTCAAGGGTTGTTTAGAAAAGTTGGAGCAATTGACTGTCAAAGAGGATGAGTAATCCCATGAGGTAGAAAAGCTATCAGCATCTGGAGGATAACACCTTCAAGTAAGACCAAGAAGATTCATAAATATAGATGTTGGGACAATAAACACTAAAGTTGAAAGTCAAGATAAAGAGGCTGAATGTCTTGGGAGAACAAAGTACCTTGATGAAAATTTGATTGTAACTAATTTAGAAGGTTTTCCCTCCATCAATAAAGGGAATTCCACCACTCTGGAAGAAGAATCGTTGATAGTTGAGGATGGATTAGCAAAGTCTGCAATAGTGTATGTTGGAGCAACCAACGAAAAATGTTGTAAATTAGAAAGAGAAAGAGGTTGACAACTTCAAAACAACAAAAGATGATGATGAAAGTATAAGTGAAATCATATTAGAAGACCTCTCCTTCATCAATTACAGTGATCGAGAATCTGAAAATGAAAGTTTGGAGGAGTGGGAACAACCACTCACCACAACTATCTACCATCAAGCTTCTTTTTCAAGTGATGATGAGGACCTAGTAGTGGAAATATATGACCAGCTCATCTCTAGATTAGCAAATGATTGGTTAAAGTAGAAATACCAAGTGGATTTGGAGGTGATATTACTATTGAATTCTTGCACACTTCATGATTCATCGCACTCAGAGTTCACATGCGGACTTTGCCAAGAATCCACCAAGCAAGTCAAAGGACAAGAAAGGTAGCCAAGTACACCAATTCCTGTAGTTGCTTCAAGGTTGGAACGTGAGGATAAAGAGCTCGATCCAAGTTAAAACATAGCTAAAGGTAGCCCTTAAGAGGATGTTGGGACAACAATAGAGGAAGGATTACAATACAGTCTTGAGTTTCTGAGTGACGAAGTAGATCAAACAGGAATGTTGTCCACCAATTATCATGAATTTCTTCATCTTGAGAAGCATTTGTGCACCATGGACGATGGAATTTATGGAAAGTCCTTGGAGGAAAATCACGTAGTGGATTTTGGTCCCCTTGATGAGGTGCCATCAACTGATGTCTTCGACCATTGGGATTTGTACTGAGGAGATATGCTCATGCCTGGAAAAAGTACATTCCAGAAGACAATAGTGATGAAGACATACCGCTTGCCCCTCTTGTTGATGAAATACTAGAACCTCGAGAATGAGAAAGGGGCTCCTTCTCCATTGAAAATGATAGTGACCATGAAAAAATGATTGCACATCTTGGTGAGACAAATGAAATGCAAAGAGAAGAAGACAAGGGTGGAGGTGTTGAGATAGCTGTCGATAGAGATGAGACACCGACCGACTACAGAATACAACTTGGAGTCCTTCTACCCTGATCATTGTTGATCCTCCTTCATATTTATATGGTTGCAATAGGGCAGATTCATGCATGTAATTGTCCCACAAAATTGAAAACCACATAAATAAGGATAACACTTGGGAAAGGAAGTGGGATAGCATGCTGCCTTTTGAGGACAACAATCAAGTGGACACTAGGTTTGAAAAGATCAACGAGATGAAGTCGATCTTCTCAAAGAACAATTGATTGGGATTGTCGATCCCATGCAAGATGTGGAAGAAGTGTTTGCTGCCCCATTCTCCCTACCTTATGCAATCTTGATGCCTAAAATGTTGCACCCTCCACCATGCCCACCCAAGGATTTTGATGCAAATACTAATGATGAAGTGCTCACTCTCAACTATCAAACACTACCATAGTTGCACAACAAAATCAAGGTTCTATCCTTCCTTGCTCTTGTTAATTGTCATAGATGTACTTATCATTATGATTGTGGGAATGAGGGGAGACAAACATGTTTATGGATTAACCATGTGTTTAGCAAGCCTCCTCAATTTCTGATTTTCCCTAGCCATGTGATTGAACTTGAGTGCTACAATGTTGAATTTATTTTTTTGGAATATAATGATAAATTTGCATGGTTAAGAATGATAATGATTGCCTCTTTGCTTCTGCATGCATTGCGAAATCCAATGAGCATTGATGTCAGCTTGCCTTGCTCGAACATAGTGCTTTGTAAATATCTCTTTGTACATAGCTCATTTTTTAATAGTGTAGGTTCCCTGTAAATATTCTACTTTCCTCCTTTCCTTAGGTTAGTTGGTTTGTTGTAGGTTGGTTTGCTATAGGTTTCTTGCTTTAGAGTAGTTTCCTCAGTGTTTTATTTTTCTATCCCACTTTGGTTAATTTTGGTGTTCACTTTTCGTTCACTTTTCTTTTGTTTTGTTGTTTCTTTGTTGCTGCTTTGCTCGAGGTCCCTCTGCTTTTGGCTAGGAACACTTGTGTGCACAACAACCATCTTTATTTTTGGGGGTTGTTCTACGTATTTCTTTATTAAACTCTAATCAAGTTTTTAGAGTGGATGGTGAGGATCTTCTGTTAGTGTCAAGTGATCTAGGTGTTTGATTCAAAGAGGATAAGTCGTTGGTTGATCTCATTCCTGATGCATTCTAAAATATTATATCTTTTACACATCTTAAGAATCTAGAGGTCATTATAGGTCCTTTGTGAAGTCTAGTTAAGTGAAAAATCTAAAATTCTACTCCAGGACCACTGTGATTCTTTTTTACGAGCTTCATTCCTTGTGGGTTGAAATAAAAAGAAAATAAACAAAAGAAAGAAAACAAAATATTGAAAATCAAAAGAAAATAAATTTAGCTTTATAGGGGTATTTGAGCAACTTTACTGGGGCTATGGACACCCGACCGGTAGTAGAGAAATGTTTGGGAGAATCACAACGACAACCTTGTCACCACTATGGATGCATGACTAGCATCGAGGCAATGTCCCAGATGATTTTGGAGTTAGAATAAACTACGCAGATTAACTTGACGGAGCTTGGGTTCCTGTAGCAACTGAAGGATGGGCATTAATGCAACTACAGGACTTGGATTTTCAGCATACTGAAGGTTGGTTGAACTAGTGGTTTTAATCCTTTGGTTAAGCATCTGGCTTTTTTTCCCCAGCATGAAGATCAGAACCAGAGATCCTGGGTTTGTCATTCTAGTTTGTCATCAAAATTCTTTAGAGCTTTTCCCCAGCAAGTCGTAATTTGTTGTGCATGTTTTGCTAACATGCCTCGCTGTGGGCAGTGACCCACTCTTTTCGGTCTGGATGAGCTACTTTGATCCCGTCTCATTTTGCGTGCCCATTTCTTGGAGCCTAAATTGGTCATGCGTCATCAAACAATCAAATTCCCATGACCAAATTAACCTACCTAAGTTTCGCTAAGTATTTTTCTTTCATAAAAGTGCCCTTGTGGGTTTCCCTTCACCCGTTGCCCCCATGTCCTTTGAGCCTCATCTTGGCTCACTCAATTTGGTTTTTCCTTCATTTTTGACTTTGGGGATAAGTTACCTATGGATTTGGGATGATTTTGTGATGCCTAAGTGAACTGCCAAGGTTTTGTCAAGTTTTGTGAACTTGCAAAAATTTCATTCCAGAACTTCGTCCCTTTGTGGCTATTCCGGGAACTCCATCCCTCCCTAGCTATTTTTGGAACTCTATCCCTTTGTGGCTATTTCTGGAACTTCATCCCTCTACGACTGTTTTGGGAACTCTGTCCCTCCCTAGCCATTTCTGGAACTCCATCCCTACACGGCTGTTCTAGGAACTCCATCCCTCCTTGGGTGTTTCTGAAACTTCGTTCCTCTATGGTTGCTCTGGGAACTTCATCCCTCCTTGGTTGTTTCTAGAACTCTATCCTTCCACAGTTGTTCTAGGAACTCTGTCCCTCCCTAGCTATTTCTAGAACTTCGTCCCCCCACGACTGTTCCGGGAACTCCATTCCTCCCTGGCTGTTTCCAAAACTCCATCCCTCCCTAGCTATTTATATAAATTCATCCCTTTGTGGTTGTTCTGAGCACTCCATCCCTCCCTGATTGTTTCTGGAACTTTATCCCCTTTGCAGCTATTCGGGGAACTCTATCCCTCCCTAGTTGTTTCTAGAACTCCATCCCTCTGCGGCTATTTTGAGAACTCTATCCCTCCCTAGATATTTCTAGAACTTCATCCCTTTGTGGTTGTTCTGATAACTCCATCCTTCCCTAGAAATTTCCAGAACTCGATCCCTCTATGGCTGTTCCAAGAACTTTGTCCCTCCCTGGCCGTTTCTGGAACTTCATCCCTCCATGGCTATTCTGGGAACTTCGTCCCTCCCTGGCCATTTCTGAAACTTCATCCCTCCATGGTTGTTCTGGGAACTTTGTCCCTCCCTGGTTGTTTCTGGAACTCCGTCCCTTCGTGGCTATTCTGGGAACTCCATCCCTCCCTGGTTTTTTCTAGAACTTCATCCCTTCACAGTTGTTCCAAGAACTCCATCCCTACCTCATTGTTTCGGGAACTCGATCCCTCTGCAGCTATTTCGGGAACTCTATCCCTCCTTGGCTATTTTTGGAACTTTGTCCCTCCATGGTTGTTACAGGAACTCCATCCCTCCCTGGCTATTTTTGGAACTCCAACCCTCCATGGCTATTCTGGGAACTCCGTCCCTCCTTGGATATTTTTCGAACTTCGTCCCTTCATGACAGTTCTAGGAACTCCATCCCTCCCTAGCTATTTCTAGAACTCTGTCCCTCCATAGCTTTTCTACGAACTTCATCCCTCCTTCACCATTTTTGGAACCCCAACCCTCCATGGCTATTCTAAGAACTCCATCCCTCCCTAGCCATTTCTAGGACTTCATCCCTTTGTGACTATTTCGGGAGCTCTGTCCCTCTGTCGTCATCTGACAACTTCCCTTTTGGGTTGCTATCCCTCCGCTCATCGCCCACCTTGTGACCTATGAGTCCCACACATCACACTATTGCATGAGCAACAAATGATAAAACTTAAGTTCCTTAGCCATCACCGGGTTCTGGATCCCAAAACTTTTTCCTCGGAATGCCACCTCACCGTGGCTATTCCAAATAGAAAACTCTAGACAACTTTCCCTCCTCATAACTCTGGGTGCCCCAAAGATGGTTCAAACGCCTCCCAATTTGGAAACAAATCTTGACCCGCATGCTTAAATTGGGCCCTCACTTGCATGAACATTTTAAATTTCCTAAATTTGAAGGTGAGATAAATCATCTGGGCTCCCCTGCTCTATTCATGCTTTTAAAATAGCATTCTGGCCAAGGAAATATGGCCTCTGGGGCATGGACCATCCAGACTCCCTTTAGTAAACTCCTAATGGAAATTTAGACTGAATATTATGATATTTTGATGATGCATGGGTGATTTGACTAAATTTTTCCTTGATTTGTTTATGAAAGCACTTATGACACTTCATGTATGCAGGATTCAAGAAGCCTACCATGGGTCCGTTGGGGGGGCCCATTGAAAAAAATGAACAAAGAAAAGAACATAGCTCCTATCACCATCAATTTTATGCCCACCTTTATTCGTAGCACCCATCAATAGAGTTGGCATTAGAAGAAGGCATGTGCCAAGGAAGTTAATGACAAAATGCAAGGGGGTGGCCTTGAAGAAGCATAAGGGAGTTGTTCGCCTAAATCAGGGGCAACCAATCCATTGATGCCAGTCATGGACAAGCCCATTTGATCCAATGAAGAATGTTGTAAGTCCATCAAGTAGAGGACAACTTTCAGGTATTTTCAGCTATAATAAAAGGGAAATCAGCTAGAAGACCTCGGCACTAAAAGACAAAATATGGAAAAAAATAAAAGATGTATTTTAAATTGTTGAATATTTTGGTGTAGGTGAAGCCCTAGTACAATCAAATCATAGCCACACAATGTAATTCAATCCTATCCATTCATTTGGGCTTTGGAAAACTATAAATAGGGGTCTCACCCTCATTTGTAAATGGTTGGAGAGCTGGCGTAAAAGGTATTTGCAGCAATAGAAGACAATATTACATGATTTTATGGATGTTCTCTTTGATTTTTCTCATCTTGCATGCATGGTTCTACTTCCCTTTTAATTTAGTTGTTAGTTTCTTGAATGGAAGTTGTGATGGTGATTGTTGTTTCTGTATTTGATGAATTTCTAGCCCATACTTTTGGAACTTGTTGATGACAAGTTGTTGTGCAAAGTTAGCCTGGGCTTCCTCCCTTTATTGTTGCAACTTAGTTCGATTGCATGTGCATGATGTGTGTCTAATCTAAAAATTTGTAGTACTTAGAATATTGCACTAGTTTTTTGTAACTGTAGGTTCCTCTTGGCCAAGCAAAACCCAGTTTATAGAGTTTGTCTACTATAGCAACCTCCATGATCACTGTTCTTTTGTAGTTTCAAGTCTAGGAACTTCCTCTCTTCCCTGCTCTTTTTCCTTATTTTTTAGTAACCTTAGGCAACGTTCATTGCACATTATAAAGCTAAATCTGATGTTGAACTAGAGTTCTAGACTATTGTTTGAACCTGCAACAAATGCACAACTTTCCCATCTTAAGAAATCCATTTGCCGATCCAACTTCCCCACTTTGTGACTCATATGTAATTTTTCCTTGTGATTCAAGAAAATCACATAAATCAACTGAGATATTCCAAGCACTGTCAAGACCTGACACTCGAGAGACCTTGGGGTAATTTTCAGAAACTTGTTGTTGGAGATTTCCTTTCAAGAGAGGTGATGCACCTATGCATTACCTGTCTTGAGAAGTGCATAAAAAAAACATCAATAGTATTGTGTCCCTCTTCATCAAATTTTTCATTCTCCTCATCACCATCATTTAAGTTGATGATAATGGTAGGATAGATGACAATGTCAGCAGTGGCTTGGAAAATGGGTGGTGATGGAGGGGTGGGATTAGGCTATGGTGGTGAAGGAGGAGGGTTATCAGGCACCGTATCGGGTATAAGTGGGTTGGGATTATCAATATGATCTTCTTCATGAGATTGATGAGCAAGAGTGCAACAACAATTCCTACATTCCCTAGCTTCTTTATTCCTTTTGGATTTTCTATGAAGATGCATAGGTGAAGGAGTGGGCTGGTCCACCATGGGTTGCTTATCATACCTAGGAGGAGGAATGAGAGGAATTAAGGGTGGCTCATCCACTTTCTCCTTGGATTTATAAAATTGTTCAATGTAAGGAGGAAGAACTGAATTGCTATCATGGTCCCTAGGCCTCTTGGATGAGGTAGAAGAGGTTTCAGGAGTGGGTTGACTAGGCACATCGGAGTCAAGTGGCAACATGGCTTCATCAAGGATGAGTGAGTCTGAGGTAGAAGGAGGTATGTTGCATAGAGAAAGTTCAAAAATCTTCATGGCTTTGAACTTTTTGCAGGAAATGAAGAAAAAGTCCTTTCTTGGAAGGATGGGCTTCATAGGTTCAGGCCAAATGACATCCAAGGAAAAGTTACCCTTAGAGGATAATGGATGAAAACCACTATGATGGACAGTAAATATTTCATTGTCAATAGGAAACTTCACACACTTGTGAATGATGAATCAAACCACTTTCATAGAGGGAATCCATGGAAGGACAAGTCGTAAGCGAAATTGGTGAGACTGAGGGATAATGGAAAAGGTAACATCCAATGTTTTGGGACCTATTTGCAATGGGAGGGCAATCGATCCAATCATCAAGCATGAAAAACCATGGTGTGTTTTGACCCATGTAGTAGGTTGATTATAGACATCTTGATCAAGATTATGTAATACCAGAAACTCTTCAGTGATGACATTCTCACCACATGCAAGATCTATGAGTATCCCATTGATGGGCTTATCATAGATGTGACCAGCTCTGTAGAGAGGGCCATTAGGAAGGTTTCATAGTATATCTTATGCAGAGAAGGATATCTCAAGAGGTCCTTTGGTTCGGACCTTTCAATGGATAATGTCTATTGAGCCTACCATTTCATTAATAGGTGAGACATGGGTTACTGGTGAAAGATAAGAAGAATGTAAATCTTGTGAATCCACATTCATAACTTCAGGTGGGGACGTTTCACTTGTTTTGACAAATGACACATTATGATTAGGTATGGGGTTGGTAAATATTTACAATTTTTTATTAGGGGGTGCCACAGATGTATTGCTTTTAACATTAATGCTTACAATAGATAAACGTCCTAAATCAATGAGGTCTTGCACTAGGTGCTTTAGAAACTTACATTGTTCAGTATCATGTCTGTTTTGGTGATGAAAGTAATAATAAACAGTGGCATTATAAGAAGGGGGTAATGGTTTGTTAGGATCGGGTGTATGGATGGGGAATAAAGAAATCATATTCTGCTGAAGTAGTTGGGTTATGGTGTTATGAAGGGTGTTAGGCAAGGGTGTGAAAGTATGCTTAGGATCTTCGTAATTAAAGGGAATTGCGGACTTAACAGTAGCCACTTGGTTATTAATGGGTGGGGGGTTTGAAGATGAAGGGTTGAATTGGAGAAATCCTTTGTTCAATTTACAAAAAAGTTGGGGATTGGATTAGGAAGATTTATTGGTCTTCTCATCATGACTAGTAGTGGACTGTGAGTCATAACTACTAGTAGAGTTATGGTAGTCACATAGTGCTTGACATAGGTGCATAAAGGAGGGTAACTTCCTAAGAGTGAGTTTATCCTGAAGGGATGTCACAAGGTTTTTGGTAAACATTTTCTATAGATGGGTGTCTAGGATCTGGACATCAATCAAGGAATAAAGGGCTTGGTAGTGAGATAAAATCAATGATCTTCTTGGTATTAGCCTATTTACATCTCATGAAGTCAGCTAGAGTTTTCTTTGGAGCCATGTCAACTTGAAATTGATTAATGAATGCATCCACTAACTCGTTGAATGAACTAATGGAATTATTAGGTAGCGAAGAGAACAAATCTAAGGTTGCGTCTTTAAGAGTTCTTGGAAATAATTTAGCGAGCAACCTATCACCAAGAGCAAAGTCGCTACAGAGGGTAGTGTAGGCATTGATGTGGTTAGAAGGGTCACCCTTCCCACCATACTTCTCAAACCTAGGGATATCTATTCCTTGTGGAAAAGGAGTGCGAAGGATGTTAGGGGACAATGGGTTACTACGAATGTAATGAGAGGGGTAGCCATATTGTCTTTGGTTAATAGAATATATTTTTTGTTGCATGTTAGTGATAGCGTGAAATAGTTGTGTAATGAGAAGGTCACTATAGGTTCTATGAGGTGGAAGTGAGAGAGATGAAGGGGTGAGAGAGGTGGAAGGAGAAGTGGTAGGAATAGTGATGGTAGGGATAGTGGAAGAGGTGAGGGGGTGGGATGTCACAAGAGAAGTAGGGATGCTAGTGGTGATGGTGAGGGGAGGTACCACATTAATAGCTTGTTGCATAGTGGTTGTCACACTAGGAGGTGTATAGGTTGGGATAGAAGAAATGGTTGAGGGGGGAGGAGTAGAAGGTTCTCCATGGCCAAACATATGAGTGGGTGAAGGAGATGATGTAGGTGCATGTTTGTCATAGATTTTTGCAATCTTCTTCATGACACTTAATCCATTATCATGATCAATTAAATGATGTAGGACCTCAATGGTAGGGATGGTAGTCCCTAAGATGGGTTCAAATTTGACTTCATGCTGATAATTAATGAGATCAACATGGATATGGAAGATCTTATCATGTGGGAGGTCAGTGTTATCACCAGTGGTATCATCTAGATGCAAGAAATTACTAAGGATTGTTTCCAAGCCTAATGCATCATTGTCAACACCAAGAGTTGAAGTTGGAGGGATGCCAAGATCTACAACAAGGGTGATGTTGGTAGATGCAATGGATCTATGAACTTCATCTCACAATTGTATCGGTAAGGGAAAACTAAATGATAAGACACAAGTCCCTAGGGCAATGTAAGCAAAGGTGACAAAAGGGCTTGTAATTAGGATTTTGGAATTAAACACAGAAAGGAAAAACTAGAAAGTTTTAAGATAGAAAAGACTGTAAATTTTTTAGGAATTTGACAGAAAACAAGGCTAGAGGACTAGTTTGCCCAATATGGCAACTTAGTCCTAGTAGTGCTATTTTTGAAATATTCCTGAATTTTGAGTTAATTTTTATGCTTATTCTGATATTTAAATGCAAACAGAAATTGGAAATGCTAATTTTTTTGTGGTTTTTTCTTAAAAAAATTAATGCAATGCAATGTTTAACTCTATTATGAATTTTCACTAAATGCACCTTTTTCACTAATCTTAGGATGCAAACAATGCAAGATTTCAATGCAATGCAAGCTATCTCTAAGATGAAATGTAGAAAATCAGAAAGGTAGCTAATGGTCTATGGTTGGGTTCACCAAAATGAATTGCCAAAAAAATATGCTTACTAGGGAAAGATTATTCCCTTACTAGGCTCTTAGGATTTTTCACCCTAAGAGCACTCGGTTTAGGAATGGCTCTCTTTCCTTCTAGGTTGATATATTTAGGGCTAAGTTCATTGAAAGGGGAGGGGGCTTGAGTGATGAAGGTTATGAGAAATGTGTGTGATGTGTGGCTAGAAATGAAAGTAAAATGATGCTAATGTAAATGTATTTAAATGTAAATAAAGCAAAACTAAAATAATGTAAAGCTACTCTAAAATGGCCTAAATGTGTATTTTCTGGAAAATAACAGAAGAGGATAGGAGGTGTGTACCTAGAGAAATGATTTTGTAGATGAATGCTCTTGGAAGCCTTTGGAAAATATTTTAAATTGCTAGAAGGAAACTTATGCCAAGTGGGGTGACCTAGTCCTCCAACTTCAAAACTTTCCTGAAGCAGGTTTCAGGGAAATGGGTGCCCAAAAATGAAAAAACCCTTTTCCAAGCCTAGTAGAGGGACAAGGTTACCAATAGGGGTGACCTAGTCCTCTTGCAACTTTTTGAGGAATTAGGCATTGATTTTGTGGGTCTCGGTTGATGTTTCCCTTTTCTATAGCAATCTGTGACAGGAATCCTTGAAAGTGACCTGTAACTTATCTTTTTTCCTTCTTAGTGTTTGATACTTGGATGCGACTTAAGGAGAATGTCGGTACTTCTTGCAACACTTTGTACTTCACCTAATTTACATCAAAAGACCTGCAAACACATGCAATGACCAGAAATTTTTGGGGTTAGGAAATAGGGGCTTTCCTAAGTCAAACCCCTTTGTAGGTGATTAAACCCAAATGAGATGAAAGAAAAGGAATGTAAGATTAAATGATAACATAATAGAAATGCTTACCAAAACTTTTTTGATGGTCTGAACTATGCATGAGCAGCTCCAATGGAGATTACCTAAAAGCCCTAATACTTGTATGCTTGCTTGTGAAGACTTGGTTGCTTGGGTGCTTGAAGATTGAGAGCAAGAGAGTAAAAATGAGCTAGGAGAGAGGAAAAATGGAGGTAAAAACCCTTATTTTTACATGTGACACCCTAATTTTCTTGAAATGCAACCTAATAGGCTGACCCTAGGGTTTAGGAGGTAAGATTCCCATTAATGTTTATTTAAAATTTGAATTTTATGCCTAAGGGGACTAGGTCACCCAAAGTGGTGACCTAGTCCACCTAGGAAATTTTTGGTGGTGGTCAAGAATTAATTTATGCTTAATAAAGTTAATTATATTTTCCTCCCAAAACACACTTAGGTTGGGACTAAAGATGCATTAAAGGGGTAAATTAGCATATAAAAAGGGTTAATTTAGGGGTGATAAGCCTAGATAAATGTGAAAATGCAACACAACACTTTACAACACTCTGTCTTGAGGCTTAGGAAGGTGTAAGAATGTATTTTTTAGGTAGATTATGTTGAAAGGGTCTTAGAAAAGTGAGGAAATGCATTACAATACTTCACAACACCTCAGTAAAACACCGTTATGTTATTGATGAATTGCAAGCTTACAAGGTTGAATCAAGGTAGTAAAGGCCAAAATCTAATGGAAAAGGAAAAAATGAGTGAAAAGTGCCAAGGTATACACTTTTTGGCGACACGGGTTATGAGGAGGTCTAGTATAATTCCTCAATTATGTATATGCACTAAAAGGATTGTTCAAATCTAAAGAGTTTTTAACCTAAAGAAGAAGATTCTTTGAGATTCTTTAGGGTATCTTCCCATGTAGGTTTTCCTTCTTCCCATGATACTTTTGTACTTGCAAGAGTATTGTATAGTAGTTCAAGCTTAGTCAAAGACTCGGCATCTTCTTTCAAAGTATTGGGATTGAGATTAATTTTTGATAGATTACAAATACTATCAAGAGCACTGGATATTGGAATATGTCTAAGTTTTACCGTATCTCTAAGTGCCAAAACATTCTTTGATCCTATAGGGAAAATAATTTGTCATGTAGCTACACAACATAGGACCATCTTTGATTGTCCCTGTGATCTACCAAGCTATACGTATCTTCTTGAGTACTCATTAGAGTTTCACTCTTCCTTATTTCGTCTCTTACATTTAGTTTCCTATTAGACCAATTCAAAAAGAAAGAGAGTAACTCCAAAGCTTCTTTCTCTTAGTTCTATAATTTATTCAATTCCTTCAAAACTCTATGATGTGCATTTACACATTTCTTCTTGAAGTTTTATAAACTTTCTTTTTCAGACCTATTTCCAGTTTGTACTTCTAGTCTGGAGATATATGCTTTAAAAGAGTTAATCATTCTCCTAAGACTTTCCACAATTGATGTAGATGAATTGAAGCTGAAACTGAGGATTATCTTTTGTAATTCTTTTAAGGCTTCTTGAATATTTGTGCTTTCATGCTCATGTTGAGCTCTCTCTATTTCACTTCCTTCTATGATTTCTTGTTTGATAATGCCTTTTCTCTTCTTTCCTATTTTGGTTACACTGCCAAAGGCTTCAATCATAGAAGTTTCTTCTACATTGGGTTTCTTAGGGATTTCTAGAAGCTCCTTTGAATAATGATCAATCTCTCCCTTAGTTATTTCATAATCCATTTCAAAAATCCACACAAGTCTAGATTCAACTATTTCCATATAACAAAAATCTGTGGAAACTAGGAAATTAATATTTCTAAAGTACTTTTCAATCACATTTTCTTGGATTCTTGTTCTTTTGTTCATTCTCATCTGAAATATTCCAATGAATGTTGCAAGATAAATTTCTTGAGCATCCGAACCACTGAGATTTTCCATGTATTCTTGATCTCGTGAGCAATTGGTTATGTGTTTGTCCATTCAATTCTTCTAATTACCAATAACTCTTTCATGAAGTAAAAGAGTAAACAAACTATTAAAGTACCATACCAGAATGTACTTTTCTTTCTCTTCTTGATTTCTTTCAAGTTCCTCAATATATGTAATCAAAGTAGATCATAAAGGTCATAATATGTACCATTCCTAACCATATCAAGTGTAGCATAAATGACAATAGTAGAAATTGTTCATTTATTTCTTAGTAAGCACACTTTGTGTCCAATAATCATTGCAGCATACTAAATGACCAAATCTTCTATTGTACTCAAAAAAAGTTATTTTCCTTTTAGGGTCGCATCATTAATCTCAATTATCTCTTGATCATTCATAGAATTTCATCTGGGAACTAGTCTGGAGGAACACAAAATAGTCACATCTCTTATAGCTTCTCTTGTTATCAGGTGCATTTCATCACTCCAAATAGATTCATCAGAATCTTGCTTAAAGGCACTTGAATGTATTTCTTGTCAAATTCAATCAATGAAAATTTCTGACATACATCCAACTTATTTTCAACTAGGATTTCATATGCATCAAGTTTTTCTTCCAACTCATTGTTCCAAAAAATACTCAATTGAGCTGGTGACATTTCCTCAATTTTACCATAAACGTATGTATAAATTTCTTCAGTGGGTAATAATCTAGGAGAAATTCTAGAAAATGCACCAACAAATTCTTTTGACAGATTTTTTAGAGAATATTTCATTAATTTGATTTGTAATTTATCTAAGGTATTCACTATCTTTGAATTATCCATGTCATAAAATTGAAAGAATGTTCAAGTAGAATACTTGTGTCAATGTCAGCCTCCGGAGCATATTTTTAATCCACTTCAATTTCCTCTTCCTTTTTCACCAATTCTAAAACTTTGGTTTATTCAAGCTTCCTCTATGTGCTTCTCCTTTTTCACAATTGCCTTTAGTTGAATGTGATTTCTTTAATACTTATTAATTTATTTCTTCCATTCCAAATGATTTTGTAATAAATGCTTCAAATTACAATTAGATTACCTTAAAATTTGTGTACACTTCCATCCTTTCAAATTTTTGAAATTCATTCTTCACACATGTGTCTGAAAATTCCTTTCACAGGAAATCTTGAATTTGTGACCTTATTAAATGCATTTCTATCATGATATGACATCATATATTGATGAGGGGTTCATTAAATTTTATTATTATTGCTCTCCCTTAGGGATTGTCTGACTCAAAATTTGACAAGTATATTGGCAACACAAAGTGATACATATAAAACTGATGATTCTAACTCAACTTTCTTAAATTCTCCTTTTTTACAAATTATTTTAATTTCCTTCCTAATTTTTTTCCGAATCTATGATTAGTTCATGTCTCTTTGTCAAATAGTTATTTTTCATCCTTTTGTTTTTTTAGTCTCTAGCAAAATGTTCAGAATTACTGCAGTCATGACAAACAACACTCTTCCACTAAAAAATTACTTTATTCAATCTATATTTGCACTGGTTAGCCTTATGTATAAATAAGTTGTAGTGATAACATTATTCATTAAATGAATAAAATTCCTTGTTCAAATTTTGACTTCTACAATCCATAACCTTATGTCCAATTTTATTGCATTCAAAACATTGACCGAAGAATGATAAAGTATGAGTCATTCTACTTTTGTAGTATATTTCCTTTTGTCCAGACTTATTACAAAATTAACAGACACCATTAAAAGATAAGTACCTTTGAGCATTGTGTTGTCTAATGGGACTCCTTCTGGTATTGATTCTTAGGTTCTTTAGTTGTCAACCATTTCTTTGAGTATTTGTATCAAGAGTTTGATTTGACTTTGAATTTTGTCCTTCTTCAAACCCTAAACCAGTTTTATCCATTGCAGGTCCCTAAGAAACAATAAACTCATGAAGTATTGCACTGCTTTCATGGAATCTATTTTCATGTCTTTTTTCCTTTTCCAAATTTGATTTTGGAATTTCCACTTCTTGCTCAAACTTTACATATTCATCCATCTTCCTTTGAATTTCAACTTTTTGAAAGTCTTCAATTCTTTTCTTTTCTTCCAATTGTTGTAGCAATCTGGTGGTGCACTCATTTGCTTCTTTCAACCA
Source organism: Sequoiadendron giganteum (assembly GCA_007115665.2). Lineage (NCBI taxonomy): Eukaryota > Viridiplantae > Streptophyta > Pinopsida > Cupressales > Cupressaceae > Sequoiadendron > Sequoiadendron giganteum. The sequence goes on from CM021102.1 coordinate 355,809,518, forward strand.
AACTCTTTAGAGGAACCAAACTTTGATAGCAATTTTTTATTCACCAAAAGACTAAGAGGGGGGGTGAATCGGTATTCTATTAAACCATTCAACTATAAACCATCCAATTCTTGATGCACATATGACTACGAACTAGAATGAAGACATTGAAATGAACATCATAACAAAAAATATATCTACACCAGATTTTTACATGGAAAACCCAAAATGGGAAAAACCATAGTGAGGATTAGCTCACAATATAATATATTTGGATATAGAAATATTACAGGGCTCACTACCAGGACTCAGTGTCCTTAGAAGACTCACAACTAGAATACAAAATGAAATGGCTAACCATTAAGATACAAAAATGTATGGCCCACTGCCAAGAGTATGAACTAATGGAATGCACCTTCTGTGTGCTATGTTCAATTCCAATGAGCCTTTGAATTTGAAGTATTTCTTTGCATAACAGTCGCATAACAATTCTACTATGATCCTTCTCCCCTACAAAATACTATTCACAACTGATAAATCATTTAAGCTCGCACAATCTCAATATTCTTCCTCATACACATCCTTTTCCATACTTACATGCTTACAGACTTTCAACTCCAAGAAGGTATTATATATATACAAGTATATTTCATACATCAATTAGTTCAGCCTAATTAAATGTAAGCAAACCAATCAAAAATAACTCTTCTCGACACCATATAAGATTTAAATTTATTTCATCCATGTGGTGTATCATATCAATTTGGTGTAGATTTAAAAGGGATCAAAAAAATTATAATTGTTCTTCTTAATACAAGCCATATATTAGGTTGGACAAGAATAAGACCTAATCATAAAAAAACCAAACCAACACACTTTTTGGATCTGACATTACTTGAGCTTCTAATCTTGTAAACATCTGAGAGATCACCATTGGAACCACAACATAATTTTTTACTTCCTAAGCATATGCAGAGTCTTTGACACTGGTATAAAGAATACAAAAACAACTGTAGTGTTGAGAGTTAAAATCTATCAATAATAAATTTTTGTTCGCACCCAAAAAATTCTCAAGATTCTAGATATAGCTATGTAAATGAGTCATAATAATGATATTAAGAGAGCAGAGTCATATCTCATCTTGTAGTCAATTAAAAATGCAAAAACCAACATACTGGATCATCAATAAAGTACACTTACGATATAGATCAGCTTCCAAAATACAAAATATGTTTCCCACAATTTTTTCATAATGTTGACCTCAATGACAACACTAGAATAGTTAGAACATATACTTCATGCTCATGTTGGAAGGATCCCATATTTCTAATAGAATGAACAATTTAGGGGAGAAATAATATAAGAAGATGAGGAGAGGGAGAAATCAGTTGCTCTCCCAATAAGGAAAGAGTCTAAAAACCTTGATGGACTTAGAGATGAATGGTTGAAACTCTAGGATCATAAAGGTTTAGGAAGGAAGATTATGAAACTAAGAATAGAGGATTATAAAAGAATGCAAACATTAGTTATGAAATTGAGTCACAAATGTTACAATTATATGAAAAATAGATGGAATATCTTGACCCTATAGTAATAGAGAAAAGAACCTCATTCCTTATACACTTTTACCACCATGCTTGAGAGGGTATGTAGATACATGAAAATTGTTGATAACATAGGAATTCACTAGGTACCACTCACATTCCACTCACCTATGCTACTCTATCTAGTTCCACATTGGACTTGGGAAAAAGGTGAGGAATGTGAGAATGTTGGGATCATTAGAATGAAACAACTTGCAACTTACACAGGTTTCTACTTAAATTAGATCAAAAGAGTTCATATTTTCATGGACTATAGGGAGATCACACTGGGTTATAATCTGTAATGCCCTGCCAAGTAACCCTAAAGGAAGTTACAATTAACATCATAAGCGAACCAATTTTTTTTTATAAAGTGCATTTAATATACACATTCACTTACTAGTTAACAACAACCTCTAAGGCTACAAGGTTTGGATTAATTAAACCCACACATACATATTACATATAACCATAACATTATGAACCTTATGATATAAACATCATACATCATAAGAATACCACATAACATAATAAGATAATCAACCAAGATACAATCTCATAAACATTATCTTAATCCAATAGATACATCACTCATTCCCAAAATGAGGCAATAGTGCATAAGATTACAATTACATAACTCCACCTCATAATCATAAGAGGGATAAAATAACTTATACAAATTAAAATATTACAATGCAAGATAATACAACAAGAACCGCGAGCTGTCCATCTGGATGTCTCGCCACCAAGTACTGAAGATCGATGGGGACCCAACGGTTTTGGTGCATGTTCCACCCAACCAATGTGGTACCCGAAGGCCCACCCCCCATGCTAGGAGATAGTAACAAAGTAACATGGACAAAGATTCTACTACCTCTAACCAAAGGAAAACTCATACTGACTCATATTGTTATAACCAACCAAATGAATTAACAAGTACAACTCATTCACCATACAAGTATGAATCAAGTACAACTCAAGTACAATACTAGTACAAATCAAATACAATACAAGTACAACTCCAACATCACTGACATAGGTCACATTTCTTCCAGACATAATAATAATCAAGTATGCTCACAGGACCATACACATAAAACAATCAACAACAGTTGTCATAGATAAAGTGTCATTGCAAGGTTTGTCATGAGATCTCCTCTGGGCATTCTTCATAGGCTCCAGCACAAGTAATCCTGGTGGCCTCAACCGAATCCTGACACTCATACTCACTCAAGCAGAATCAACTACCTCTCGCAAGAACAAGATAGTTGACCTTGCCATTCCAGGCCTTCTCACTCATCCCAAGTCTAAACAAGCCCTTGTGTCTATGAGTGAGGATTAAATTATCTTGATTAATGTGAAGTTAGTCCTAATCTTCTAAGTACATTATTTTAATTATCACTTGTTTAAATCACTCCTGAAGGTTATCCAGTTTACCTCTTTGGGCTCTGGCGCCTAACAAAAGCCACTCTTCTATTCGACAACACACATCCAAACAATTCACCAAGGGAACCACAAGTGCATACCAACTAGGCATCATAATCCACTCCAACACAAAGAGGATACAAATAATAGAAACTCACTCCAAACATCTTGGAGAAAACAACACATAGTCCACTCCTTTCACAAGAGGTACAAAAAATCTCACTCCAAACATCTTGGAGGCAACAATACATAGTCCACTCCTTTCACAGGAGGCAACAAGATGAAACCACAAACAAGGTCACTCCATACAAGGAGACACGGATCCCATAATCTGCTCCTAAACCAAGGAGGTGCAAACATCCCCGTTCATGAAAACTGGGTAAAACTGAAAAGACGCCATGCACTACCCAAGGGAAGACAACTGAATGGCATAAAGATTCAACAACCCTCATCCTCTAAGTTCTTCTGGAAGACTTATAATTTAGGACTAACACTAAATCCCAAAACCAACAATGCAACTTGACGACATAGCAACAAAAGTATTCAAGTCATCAATCAAATCTAATATTTGGATTTCCTAAATCCATACTCATTCAATAGGTAGTGTAAAAAAAGTCAAAGTCATGATAACTAGATCATCTAAAATAATCATAACCCCTATTTCCCTTTTCATTATTGAAAATCTAAAACAATTAAACTTACTTCCCTTTACTGAATACAGAGAATTAAATCTTTTAAGAAAGTCATGAGGAAGATACTACTTTTGGATATACTAAATCCATATCTCTTTCATAATCCAATCACAATGATTCAATTAATCTAAATAGAATTTAATAAATAACATAATTGATTGCTTCATCAATAAAACAACTTCTTAATTTACTTTTAAATCAACACAAATCTATGCAAATAAACTCTTTTCATTTCCTAACCAAATCTTAAATCTCATTCAATTTTCTATTCAACACATTCAATCACTTTAATATAATAACATATTGTTTCTCTATCCATTTTCCATATACACTAATCAATCAAATTTTTAAATCTCTATTCAATAATATACTGCATACATCTTATAAAAATAAAATACGATAATGAATTTACCCTTAACATATTTTACATGCTGCATATTATATATACACCAAACATATATATTAATAAACTCAATTATATACATTCTTTAATATTCCAATCGCAACGATTAATTTATTCTATGGAAATAAAACCTAATAACTATTTGTCTTTTTCAATAGAGATAGTTCCTAAATTTACTTCTAATGCAAACTAACACTATTGCAAACAATTGTTTCAATTTTCTATCCGGAATCTATGTCTCTTCAACTATCTATTTAAAACATGCAATTTCATCAATGTACAAAAATATCTTTTGGCTTATCTCTTTGACTACGCATTCAAAACTTATCTTTTAAATTCTTCATGCAAAACTAAATCACACGCACTTAAATAAAACAAAGTAAATACTGATTGAAAATACTCATGGATATATATATACATCTCAATATATTTTTTTCAATCATATTAACAAAATAACCATTTCCTTTTTAAATCAAGTAATTATTTCTATTAAAAAATATCTTTCTCTATACATCTTTTACACATACTAATTATCTCTTTTAGAACACTAATAATACCCAATTTGCAAACAACAGAATAAAATAAGATAAAATATTATTTATTCTCTCAAATGGATATATATCTTCACTATATATATACTAAATTAATATATTTAAATATATTTAATCATTAACATATCTTCTATCCTTTGCAGAATATCAAATTGATTAATTCAAAATAAAATATCCTTTATCATCAATTTTTCAAAATATAAATATATTTTTCCAATTAAATCAAATTAATAATTGGACCTTTTACATATGGGTTTAAATTTCACAATTCAATTTTAAATTATGCATTCTTTAAATCAAATATTTAACTCCCTCAATTAAACTTTAACATGCCATTTTAAAATAAACAATAATTTCCCCATACGCTTATAATTTTAATTCCACTAATCTAATATACAAATTTTATTTAAAATAATATAAATAAATATAATAATTTAGTATTATAAATTATAATATAAAATATTATTAAATAATATTTTAATATTATAATAACAATACATAAAATATTAATATTTATAAATATCAATTTATTATTATTTTATTTTCAGAACAGCCATGGGAAAATAATTTAACAGTAGTCTCATGTTTTTAGCACAACTCAAAAAATACGATCTGGCTATTTACGATTTTTGGACAGGGGAAAGAAAATTTCAAAATCCAAAAACCCTTTAAATTTCTTGAAAACCCAGTTTGTAAAAGTGAAGCTATAGGCAACGCAATCAGACCATTTTACCATGAAAATATAACTATACTGCAGATTTTCAAATCCATTTTTTTGATAATAAACAAAAAGTTTCATTTTCTAAAAACATTCTAAATGCATTTTTCAATCTCTATGTTTGATTTCAATAACAATAAAATCAATTTCTCCAAATAATTTAAATTCAACTAAGGTTTTCACAATTTTCACTCAAGAATTTTCACAAGCAAAGGCTGTAAATTTATTTAATTCTTTTCTTCTAATGTCAAGTTTGTTTTCTAAAACAGATTTAACAAACAAATCTTTAATCATTACTATTTTAAAAAAAACAATCAAGAACAACAAAACACAAAGAGGAAAAAACCTGGTATAGGAAGCTAAAGGAAGAGATGAATTTTTTTGATGCAAGCCTCCTTCAAAGATTTCCTGAATTTTCTCCAATCCTCCAATGAATCCAATCCAAAATCCAACAAATGCAAACAATCTTTCCTTCAATCAATTCTACAATCAAACTTTCTTCAAACCCTTGTGCAAATTTTCCAAAATTTCTTTCCTGCTGTAAAAATGTATTTTTCTAAAAACTTTCTTGCCCTAAAATTAAAACATATATCCTTATAAATCAAAAATACCTAATTCAACCCTAATTCACATTACATGCAAATTAGATATTTCAATTTCAATATTTACAACCCTAATTCACATTACATGCAAATTAGATATTTCAATTTCAATTTCAATTTCACTTTTCCAAAAACCCACTTTCAATTTAAAATAAAATTTCAAATAATAAATTAATTTTTAAAGTTGCAACCAATTTCCCAAATAAACATTTAATTACAATTTCTAATTTAATTCCCACACGTCTATATAAAATTCCAAAATTAATTTCAATTCTTTTATTTCCTTTCATTCTCTTGCATCACGTTTAATTAATTAATTTAATTATTTAATAACTAAACTCAACCCCCTTGGATTAAATTTAATTAATTAAATAATTTAAATATAATTAATTAATTTAAATATAAACTTTTATGCACATTGCATTATTTAAATTAAATAATCATCAACATGATTTAAATGAAATTATTCTAAATATCTATTTCCAAATTAAGAATGCTTCAGAATTAAAGAACATCAAAGCAAGACAGACAATGACTCGACACACACAACTGACGACACACTAAGGCTAGGGTATAGACTTGACACATGTTACCTAGCTACTATCTCCCATTCAGCTTAACCGTTGGATCGACACGCTCAAACCTGTGAAACCAAGTGGAGTCGATGTCATGTACCTGCAATCCTGCAACCAAGTAAACAACATCATACAATATATCCAGCATATAATACACACCGTGAAGAAGGAATTATGGATTCGCAGGGCGCTCGCAAGCAAGTGATGCGAACTCGTCCTCTTCACCAATACAGTCATCGAAACTGACACTTCCATCATAATTCCAATAATCTCATAATAACATCTCATGTTAACTCTACAATATCATTAATTCATAATGCAAGTGAAACAATAATCAGATAACTACATCCCACAATAATATTTGTCACTCAATAGTAATGATCAAAACATCATAACAAAATGTATCCAGTATCAAAGTAACTGCAACCAAACATAGCATAAAACAATTTGAACAAGAATCAAAATGGAGGGGCATTACATAATCTATACCCCTAGTGTGTTGCTTGACGACAAGAAAACATATAGTTGGGGGGAATTATGGGTTAAGTTATTAGTCTATTTTCTATTTTTTTTATGCATACATTCAAATATTATCAGAGAATCCTTTCAGACAATATTCCTATGCTATGCTATCTTTTTATGCTTATTATACAAACTTGTACTTGAATTATAGTAATGGAAATATAGTTATGATATAGTAGTTGTTGTGTGGTTTCACAACATTCCCCAAGACTATAAGGTTTGGGGACCCCAAGTGAAAACTAATGGTTATTGAAGTTGTGGGCTAGTTCAAAGGATCAATGGAAGTGAGATGCAAAGAGAAATATTTTGAAAGAGAACTTCATAATTCAAGTGTTATGGGTACCAGGTACCGGGAATCAGGAATGCAAGATATGCAAAAGGTAGTGTAAGGGTAAATCAAAGTGTTTCGGTCCAAGAGTCAAGGTCTGATGAAGATGAAAGTTCCAATAAAATCGAAGTCCAAGAAAATCATGGGTAAAGCTGAATACTGGATACTGGGTACTAGGTAAGAGTACGAAGCAAAGTTTTAAATTTTTAAGGTTATCCAAAAATTATGATGGTCCGGTAACCTAGGTTTATAAGAGATAATTACACAAGAATATTTGATTTGATTTTCTTGAAAGCATGTTATTTATGATTGATTTACAATGAAAATGTATTAATGATGGTTTTATTTACGTGAGATTTTATAAATGATTTCTTAAAAGGGATTTAGTAGATGGAATTTGTGATTGTAGGAGAAGCAGATTGCGATGTAAAGTTTGGATATGGACAGTTAGGAAAATTTGAATCATGGATAGAATCATATCCAAATCAAGCTACATATTCCAGGGAGTTATATGTAGAGTGTCTTAAATCCACCCAAATAATACGGATCCTGGTATTTCACATATGGAAATAGAAATTAAGTGCCAACCACTGAGGAAGCTCATTCCCGAGAGTAGAAAGCCTAAGGTAGAACCAAAGTGTAGAAACAGGATGATGAAGAAATTGTTCTGAATATATGGGAAAGTTCCTACATGCTATCTTGATTCAAGTTATTATCTTGGTGATAATAAGAAGATGAAAGACATGAAGGACTTTACATCCAAATGGAGGTTAACCTTCGTTGACTTCATTTGCAATTCTCTTTCCAATCACCACATTCCAAGTGCCTTGATGTGATTTATCCCTTGGATTTCTTCTCTTGTATTTTTATTATCCTACCTATATATTACTTCAATAAAAGGCCAGGTGATACTTATTTTACCCAATTTTACCACAATTGAAACATTTAAAAGGCAACTTACCTTTATACTTTCTAAAACCATTTTTTAATCTCCTTACAAAATTTTCTTCTTTTGGGTCAAAATATTCATTATGAATTGAATCCTCATTCTCCACAGATGCCTTGAATGATTCCTCCTTTCTTGAAAATTTGGCATTCCCAATTCTCATCTCATATATAGTTAATTTTTCATGTGGTGCATCCATATTCAAAATATTTAGATTTTTGGCTTCTTCTATTACACAAAATTTTGAATCGTACTTAGGGAGAAGGGATTTGAGTACCTCTTTAATAATCATTGGTTCTTTCACTTCTTCACTAATTCCTTTGATGGTATTGAAAACTTTATCAACCTTCAGTATGTATACAGTAATATCTTATTCCTCCTTCATGTTTAGACCTTCAAACATTCCCTTGTAGGTCTAAGTTTTTACCTCATTGACTTTATCATTACCTTCATAAATATTGTAGAGTTTATTCCAAACTTCTTTTGCAATCTCATAATGCATTATTTTCACAAACTTAGAGTTACATAAACTGCATAGAATAACAAGTTATTTTCTTTAGCATTATTCTCACAATCCTTCTTCCTAACTTAGTCTCTTGGGGGAATTTTAGGGATCTCATATCCATCCATAATTGATTTCCAAACTTCAATTGTTATGGCCATCAAGTATGCTTTCATCCTTACTTTCCAAAAGGCATAATTGGATCCATCAAAGAGTGGTTCCTTATTTGAAGATAATCCTTCTCAACCCATTGAGTTTTCCATCTTGTATCTACCTCAAAATGGTAAGCTTCTATAAAGGAAATTAAGTCTAATAGGAATTAAAGTTCACACAATATACTGAGAGGGGGGTGAATTCGTATATACAAAATCTCAACTTCAAATCAAAAATATCCTTAGTAGTATTTTTTGGATCTTACTTTATGTCTAAAGAAACTATTCAAATGATAAACATAAACACACATCCACACATGAGAACACTAGATATACATGGAAACCCAAGATGGGAAAAATCATAGTGAGAATAGCTACTTAGATCTACTATTGAAACCTATCCTCACAAATTAATGAATCACTTACAATCATGAAGTAGGAACTAACCTACTAGAAATACCAATCCCCAATTATATTTTTAGGAACCAACCTACTAGAGACACCAATCCCCAATACAAACATGTGAAAACCAACTCAATAGGTAAGACACCAGTCCTACTAGATTCTACAGATATGATAACATAACTTGTAGTTGATTTGATCAACGTTTATACACTCTGCCCCACAACATATGATCTTCTGATAATAGAACAATATGTTCAGAATGTAACTTATATTTCATCGCATTGATATTTGAATTGAAGCCTTAATTACATAGCATTCCATCAACCACTACAACAACTTATGACAGATCCTAGATATCGATATATGAATTACATTTGAAATTACATTCATATTTCAGACCAAAATATAGAAATAATATCCGTAAGTTAGACACATAAAAAAGCCTTAGCCAAACATGTCCAAAATGTGATAGGCCAGGTTCAATAGCCCACATGTTGCTCTAGAATATAGAACATGTTATGTGGCTTCCAATGTAAATGTATTTGGTCCCAATGGTCATCCACATGCTACCTCTAGAGAGAACATGCTACAAGCCTCTACCACATTGATCGAGAACATCAACCTGGTTAATTAACCAACATAGTGACTCTTCTATCACTTCAAAAATTTTGCTTGATGAACTTAAATTTTTGAAACTCTAGAATAAGATAAAGCATGTGTAGAAATACTTTCCTTTCAAACCATAGGACCTAAATCACATCCATGAAGAAACAAAAATCAAAACATGTTACTATAATAATCTCATTGTCTGAGTAAGTGACCTCAAATATTCCTGATCAAACTTCTAGATTACTTTCATCACTAGAAATAGATACAAGCATGATATTTCAAGCATACTACATGTAGGATTCTTAGTTGTTCTCAAATTCTTTGGCATGACATCATCATGACAAAATTACACCTTGATTTAAAATACTCATAGTATGATTACATTTAATTATGATTGTTCTACTGACATCACTTCTTCACTCCCTTGACATCAGTGATCACCTTTGACATCAATGACAATATATTTTCAATAAATTAGTCTAAGAATCCTAGTCGATACTACTTGAGAACTTACTTATCTCAAGTAGGAAAGATTAAAATCATAAATCATTTACCTTACATTTTGATTTAGGAACCACCATTGATCTAGATACTATCATTATATCCTCAATTTCAGTCATTATCTCATCCTAACCCAAACAAATAATCATAACCATACATGATCAAATTTAGTCAAACATAATCCATTGTTATATTTTAACCTTTATCCTTAGAAATCAAATAATTTCTAAAATTTTAAAGATTAAATATTGTCCAAAAATCCAAAAAACAAATCGAAAATCCACAAAAAATATAGTAAAAAATATCAAAAAAATAAAAACCCCCAAAAAATATGAAAATATCTTTTCATGCCACCTATTACTAGGTCCCAAGAAAAACCATATATGGAACAAAAAAAAGGTAGTCCTACAATACCTAGTGATAACAACTTTACCAAAGTTGAGATTTCATTACCCCAAATATATCTTGAGACCATATATGAATAAGAACACCATTTTAGTCAACCTGAATATTCACCTTGGTTCTTGAATTGGATTAGCAATGATACTGGTCACATAAAAATATCTAGATCATCTCATCAACCTTGATAAAGATTTAAATTCTTGGGATAATTGATTGAAAAGGGAGCTAAAGTACCACATAACTTTGATAATTCTAAGCCTAATTACCTTATCCAATAACATCCTATATTAGTTGTAGTGTAGAAAAATGGATCCCTTGACATTTTCACACTCGTTTGGGCCCTCCTTGCTGATTTTGGCTTAATGTTTCCTTGATTTAGAATTGTGATGTGGATGACACATTATCTTTAGGTCTTGGGCCCTTGTGAACTAATAGATTTTAATGGTACCTTGCTAAAGTTTTGTGAAGTGTTGTAACTCACTTTCACACTTTTCTAGGGTTTTATCAAGTAACTAAGCATAATAAACACAACTTAATAGAAATTAATCTTAATCTTGCCTTATTTGGAGTTTTTTAAAGTGTTTTAACACACTTTCACACTTCTCTAGGCTTATCATTAATAATTTGGATTTCTTATGTCTTAATTGACCCTATTTTGTATCCACAAGCCTCATTTATTACATCTTTTCGAGGATAATCTTGACACCAATAAGTAACCAATCATAATTTAGGTGTTTCTAGGTTGTGTGGACCATATTTAGGGATCTGGGACTCATTCACCACCTTGAGTGAATGGGTCCCACCTAGATTTTTTGCCCTAAATCTGTTTTCACACATTTCTAGACACATTTGGTTTTTGGTCCCATACATTATGTCTAATGGGACTCATTCACCACCTTGGGTGAATGAGTCCTGTGTGACCAAAATCCAAATTTAATTCAAATTTCTGATGAAATTTTATTCTCCTAGATTTGAAAACTAGATTGAACATCTTTTTCTATCTCCTTTGAAAAGTAGATTTAAAAAAAAAACATTTTTAAGTAGTGATGCTCACCCTATACAACATAATTTTTTTTTTATGAAGGATAAAATTCTATTTTTTTCGAATTTAGATTTGTAACTAGGATATCTAGCACTTTCATTTGGTTTCATATTTTTTTATCAAATATTTTTTCCTTAATCAAGTTTTGAAGTCAAACCAAGTACAATTGAAACATAGGTGGACTATATACAACATAAAATTTTCTATATGTATCAAAATTCAATTTTTTTTTTAATGGACCAAGGACATCAATACCTAGCCTAAACATATTTTTATAAAATTTATTTTGATAATATGTTATTTTTCCACATGTGCAAAACAAAGAGCTTGATTTTTGGTGAAAAACCTATGTTTAATAAAACTAAAAAAACGCATACATAATAAAACCAAAACATATTAAAATTATATTCGTTGGATAACTAATTTCGAGGACTAACATGATCATTTGAAATAAAATTTAAATGAATTCATTTGATCCCCCAAAAGGTAAATCAAAAGTGATTTTTTATCAACATTTTGATAGGTGTAAATGAGACTCCGTTGTAGGTATGGTTTAAAAATAGCAGGGTTCTATCCAAGGGTGTTTGATCTAAGGTTTTTTGATCAAAGCCTCTTAAATTGAAATCCTTATAAGGCTTAAATAATTATATTTTCTAAAAATATGTGATTTCAAAAAAAAATAGAATCTCCCAAAAATTGTAAACCATCTTTGTGGGATCACCCGCATTCAAATATTCATCCTTATAGAAATTTGAGTTCATAAGAGCATTCAACGGTAGATTATCAAGCAATTTAGAGTAGCATTCAAGTGCCAATCATCATGTCAAGGATTTTATATATCATGTTTGTTATTGTGCTAACAATTGTGATGTAGAGTTTATGATTCAATCAAGTGTTTTAAGCAAGATCAACATCATTCAAGCAAGAGTCAAGAACCACATCCATTGTAGCCATTTCAAGCATATTTTCAGCACCTTATTGCTAGGGTTTGGTGAGTTGCAAAATTTTCTTTTGTTCATTCATCATTCTCCCTTCTTATTCACTTTCATTTCAAGGCTTAATTACCAACAAAGGGTTTGACCAAGGAAAACCCCTATACACTAATCCAACAACATTTTTACTCTACTTTGTGTGTGATTTGTAGGTTTATATTGTAGATTTAATAAGGAGCAAGATTGGATAAAATTCTTCAAGTGATCAAAGTTTTCAAAGCTATCATCAACCCCTGGAGAAGCTTGGAGAAGACCTATAGGTGGAAATTTGCAATTTTGGATCTAAAAATTAGTTAATAAGAGCAGAACAGGTTGAGAAGAATAGAATCAGCTCCAAAACTTCTAGAAAAGTAGAAGTGGATTGATTCACCACAAGTGGTGAATGAGTCCCACTGTATAGGCCTAACAAATAATTTTATAGATCTGGATACCCTTATGGCAAAAACCTGTTCCAACACATTTTTCTAGAAATAGGGCTGATTCATCCATCCTGGTGAATGAGTCCTAGTCAGCCTTGACAGTAGATTTTTCAATGATCTAGACCTGCATTTTTCCTTCTCCAATTTTCTAGGTGCAAACTTTCTATCTTTACAATTCTATGTTGCATTTCCTTCATCTTTCTAGGTCATTTAGGGTTAAATTGCATTCAATTAGGGTTTTGTTTTAGATATTGCATATCATTCTCTTTTCCAAGTCTAAAATTGGTGTTGAAACCCTCATTAGATCTAATTCAACCTTTAGGACAAGCCTCTTGCAAGATCTCTTTCTCTTTTTCAAAGAAGATCTAAAGGGCTTATTCTTGAGTGAAGTGTGTGAAGATTGCCCCTTTCCTTTTAAGTCCAAAACCCTAGAGGTGAAAGAGAGTCCACACCCAATTTTCATGATTTCATTTTGGTGAACTTGCATCTAGAGCATCATAATTTTGATTTGGAGTATATTTTCATCCTATATTTAATTATGATTTGCATTGGTTAATTTGCATTCTAGGGTATCAAGTTTTGTATAAGTGAAAGTTCATTTAGCTTGCATTTTTGCCTCTAGTTTTATTAAAAATCATTAAAATTCTACATTTCCATCTCAGATTTAGATCAGAAAACATAAAAAGAATAGAATCCAATTCAAAAATATTGAAATTTTTGAAAAAAAATCATTCTTGGGACTCATTCGCCACCGTGGGTGAATCAGTCCCTCTACACATTTTGTGTTGCATTTTCTAGCATTTAGAATTCAATTTCTGAATTTCTATTTCTTCTTGTTATGTTTTTGTTTTAGTTTATAGGTCCCCTTTCCATCTAGCTTAAATGCATCTTTTGCATTTCCTAAAATCAAAAAATTCATTTACAACAATTTATTTCACGTTGTTGCATAGTTTACAATTTGAATTTTGCATCATGGATATGTGATTTAGTAAGCTTTGGATGGAATTAAAGTCCTTAATGAATGTGTCAAGTTATGCTTTTGGAAATGATATTAATGATATTGAACTCACTCATTCTCACCCAACTCCTAATGCATGTCCTCCTCGTGATGTAGACATCATTGGAGAAGATTATGAAAACATGAATAAGTTCCTAAATGACTATCTTAACAACCTTGAAGCTAACGCATCCTTTTATCCATCCATGAAACAAAAAAATACCCCTACGATACCACCTCTTCATATGTTTGGTTACTTATGTCTTGAAACAAATGTTAAACCTAAGTTCCCTACAATAGGTGAACCTAGTTCCTACAAACAAGAAAACACTCAACCATTTTATGCTAACACAATAAAAAACACTCCCATCAATCTTGAAGAAACATATGGAAAAGGATTCACAATTTTGAGTAAACAAGGATGTGATACAACAAGTGAACATGAGACCCATCAACTCCTAGAGAAAATACCAACCAATGAAAAAGAAAAGGGCTTAGGCTATCAAGATCCCCCTCACAACAAAAGAGGTCCTAAAGAATACCTAAGGCTTTGTAGTGATGGTATGGTGATCTTTGATTCCCCTCATAATATGAATGCCCTTCTTCCTAAAGAGAAACTGATGATTCATAACAATGAAAAGGATGATAGGACCACCTTAGGTCCTCTCCATCAACCTTCAACTAGACAAGGTGAATCTAGCAAGTGCAAGAGACCTTACAAGTTACAAAAATTAAAGTTTCCTTGTCCACCACCTGAAAGTGAAAGGAAATTTCAATTTCTTTTGAACAAAGAACTAATAACATCACCACCAATAAAAGATAGAATAGTGTTAAATCCTAAAGATGAAAAAGTTCCACTTTGTTGCTACCACATAGCTCTTGGACATAGTGCTGATGAGTGTTGATCATTCCAACTAGTATTGGCCAATTTTCACTTTGATGACAATGATTTCCATTGAGTGATTGCATAACATATCCCCTTTTCAACCCTTGTCATTTAATATTTGTAGAACATTTTATTCTCACTAGTAGATGACCTTTCCCATCACCTCCCTTGGATCACTCTTGTCTTGCACTTAGTGGGGGAAAGAGGTAGATATCCATGTCCTAGTAATGCATTTTTCATTTTCCCTCAACTACATTGTCAACCTTCCACTTATATAGATTGAGATTGGGAGGCAGATGAACTTCTCATAGGTTGAATTGCCCATGCCTTACTAGCCTTTTGCATTATTTATTTATTTTTAATTTTCTTTTGTTTGATTGCATGTGCGTAATGTGATCCCCTATGACATTTTGTTTGATGTTCTCTCTCTCTTTGTGACATTCGTCTAGTTGTACCTTCATTCCTCTTTATGTCGTAGATCCTTTTTTTCACTTTTTCTCTTTTGTCTTGTGTTTTCCTTTTGGGGATGACACAAGGCATCAAGAAATTCATGTCTCTTCCATGTTGACCCAAAAGGATTTCTTTTTCATTTTCCCCTTTTCTATTTTTCTTATAGTTTCTTCCTTTTAGGGATGACGCAAGGCGTCAAGACATTCATGTCTCTTCCATGTTGACCCAAAAGGTTTCTTTCCTTTGATTTCACTCTCTTTGTGCCATTCTTCTAGTTCTATGTTTATTTGGGCGATGATGATAGTTCCAGATCTCTAAAACACATCGTAACAAGAACATAATGACCCCAAATCCATATATCCCTTATGTGTTTGGTGTTTTCATTTTTGGGGAAACCCCTCTCTTTTCTTTTCTTTTTCACATGACGCAGCTTCATTTGGAAACATATGACTTCGCATAGGGCTTTAAAATTTGGCTTTAATTTCTTCTATCTCATTTGTATTTTTCATTTGCTACTTTAAAGTAATTTCTCACTACATGGTGTTCAAAAAATTCTTTAAAATGGGGGCATACATTGACACTATTCTTTTGTATTTTTCTTTCTCATGGTTCATGTTGCAATCTTTTTATTTCGTATGATGTATTTTTCACTTTTTGGATGACACTTGGTGTGATGTCCTTCAGGAGAGTGATCTTTCTTAGAATATTACATTCCTCTTAGTGGCTTGATGCAACACACTCCATCCCCTAAGTTGTGAATTTTCTATTCTTTGATTGGTCCTCTCTTGGAGACATTAGGAACAATATTCCCTAAGTTAAAGACCTCGCATGAACTAAGCAAGATTCATTTGAACATTTCCTACTTTGTATTTTGCATTTTTTGTTATATGGACACCTTGCATAACAAAACTTGCATGCCTTTAGAGACATCTTGTTTGTTCATGAGCTCCAAGCATACATATTTTTTCTTGCCTCATGAAGCTCAAAAATAATTTGTGTGGCACCTTATTAAAGTTATTAGAAGGTATAACTCTGGTATGGTTTGAGTGGGAAGCTTGATCGAGGTATGAATTTCCACATAGCCACTTGCTTTTGTGTGATTGCATACTAGTCATGAGTGTATGTGTCTCACCTTTTAGGACATCTCACCCAACAAACAACCATGAGTTTCATTGCCTCAGAGTGAGTATGCATTTTCAGAAAAAATTACCTAGATCTGATCCACATCATGATGGACAAACAATCAAAGCTTGTTTCGATTCTCTTTTACCTTTTTCACTTTAATCTTTGGTAGTGTATGTTTCTTCTTTGTTGTTTCTCTTTATATCATTCTCATGTGTGTTCTTTTGTGCCCATGTTGATTTGCCTTGGGATCTTGATCTCAAGGGCTTGATCAACCCTCTTGATCATTGTTGTTCCATCTTATTGGTATTAGTACATTTGAACCCCTCTTGATGCATGTTTTTCTACTTTAGTGTGATTTTGAAGTAAGTTTATCCTCTTACTAAAGTGTGGGCTAAATGTACTGTATAAAAATGGATCCCTTGATATTTTCAAACTCGTTTGGGCCCTCCTTGTAGATTTTGGCTTAATGTTGGATTTATTTAGTGTTGTAATATGGATGACACATTTGCATTAGGTCTTGGGCCCTTGTGAACTAATAGATTTTAATGGTACCTTGCTAGAGTGTTGTGAAGTGTTTTAACTCACCTTCACACTTTTATAGAGGGTTTAATCAAATAACTAAGCATAATAAACTCAACTTTAATCAAAATTAATCTTAATCTTGCCTTATTTGGTGTGTTATAAAGTGTTGTAATACACTTTCACACTTCTATAGGCTTATTATTAATAATTCGGCTATCTTATGCTTTAATTGGCCCTATTTTGCATCCACAAGATTCCTTTATTGCATCTTTTTGAGGATAATCTCGACACCAGTCAATAACCAATCATAATTTAGGTGTTTCTAGCTTGTGTGGCCCAGATTTAGGGATCAAGGACTCATTCACCACCTTGGACGAATGGGTCCCACCTAGACCTTTTGGCCCCAAACTCATTTTCACACATTTCTAGACACTTTTAGTTTTTGGTCCCATACATTATATCTGATGGGAATCATTTGCCACCTTGGGTGAATGAGTCCCGTGTGACCAAAATCTAAGTTTAATTCAAATTTTTGATGGTATTTTATTCTCCTAGATCTGATGTTGGCTTGTAGTGTTGTAATTTTAGGAATTCTTGCATAATTGAGTATAAATAAAAGGTTATTTCTCTCATTTCATCCTAACAAGAAATCAAGTGATCCTAAGCATTCGAGTATTCATCCTTATAGCAAGTTGAGTTTGAAGAGCATTCAAGAGCATTCAAGGGTCGATTATCAATCAATTTATAGTAGCATTTAAGTGCCAATCATCATGTCAAGGATTTAATAAATCATTTTTTTTATTACATGATAACAATTGTGATTTTGAGTTTATGATTCAAGCAAGATCAACATCATTCAAGCAAGATTCAAGAACCATATCCATTGTATCCATTTCAAGTATACTTGTAGCACCTTATTGCTAGGGTTTAGTGAGTTGCAAAATTTTATTTTGTTCATTCATCATTCTCCATTCTTATTTACTTTCATTTCAAGGTTTAATTACCAACAATGGATTTGACCAAGACAAAACCCTATCCACTAACCCAACAACACTTTTCCTCTCCTTTGTGTGTGATTTGCAAGATTAGATTGCATATTTCCTAAGGAGCAAGATTGGAGAAATTTTTTCAAGTGATCAATGTTGTCATCAACCATTGGAGAAGCTTGGAGAAGACCTACATGTGGCAATTTGTAGTTTTGGATCCAAAAATTAGTCAAGAAGAGAAGAGCAAGTTGAGAAGAACATAATCAATTCTTGAACTTCTAGAAAAGAAGAAGTGGATTGATTTTCCAGAAGTGGTGAATGAGTCCCACTGTATAGGCATGCTAACTTGATTTTTATAGATTTGGATACCTTTTGGCATAAACCTATTTTGACACATTTTTTGAGAAACTGGACTAATTCAACTAGCCTGGCAAATGATTCCCTGTCAACCTTGACAATAGATTTTTCAGTGATCCAAACCTATATTTTGCCTTCTCTAGTTTTCTAGGTGCACACTTTCTATCTTTATAGTTTTTTGTTGCATTTCCTTCATCTTTCTAGGCCATTCAAGGTTATTTTGCATTCAATTAGGGTTTTTTTTTACATCTTGCATATCATTGTCTTTTCTAAGTCTAAACTTGGTGGTGAACCCCTCATTAGATCTAATTCAACCTTTAGGACAACCCTCTTGCAAGATATATTTCTCTTTTGAAAAAAAATCTCAAGGGCTTGTTCTTGAGAGATGTGTGTGAATATTTCCCCTTTCCTTTTAGGTCCAAAACCCTAGAGGTGAAAGATAGGACACCCAATTTTCTCCATTTCATTAGTTATCCAACCCCAACATTGAAATCATAAAAAATCTAATAATTATGCTATACATGGTAGGGTATATACTAATTTTATTTCTACTTCATCATCTCATCTAATAAAATTTTTTGTTTATATTTATATTGAGCTTTAAATTGTTGTTTCAAGTTTGAATGAGTATAATTGAGTATATTTTCTATTTTTATATTTTCCTTCAAAATTGCTATTCAGGTTGATACCCCCATCCTCAAGCATAAGGAAATCAATGGATTCTCTCATTGAGTTGACTCACCTAAGGGTGTGAGTCAATTCTTTGTGTGGATCTCATTTCCTAATGAAATAGTGAGAAATAGGTCCATCATTTCCCTTTTCCAAAATTAATCTCCCAACTCTATTTTTCATCATTTCAAAAAGTCTTTGATATGATGAGCAACAAACCTCTACCTTGCAACTATTCCACACTTTTAGTTCTATGGAGTGCCTTTAAGAAATAGAAAATTAGACATATAGCCAAGGTTCCATATTTGAATGGACACTTCTCATTTATTTTTTTCAAGTTCTCCATTAATAGTTGTCTTACCAATTCACAAAGATCATAGTCAACCCATTTTTCCACCATTTTATATGCTACATTGATTGTGGTGGTAGATATAGATTTTTATCTATTTGTGAAGTAAATATTGTGGCAAATAAATATAGCTATATACTTTGCAGCTATATTTTCGATATTGTTTACTATTAAAGCTCTCTTGCCATATGTTGCATCTACAAGATCCATTACAACCTCATTATTAAACAATTATAGTACTAGAACAGGTTTGATGGAGCATAGTTTTGTAACCTTTGTAATCACATCCTTTGTGATCATCTAATACATGACAATCTAGAAAAAATTATCACAAATCCTACTTAAATCAACCCTAACCCATTTATTATCATTTACCAAAAATTTGGAAACCATTGCCATAAATCATGTTTCTTCGTGACTAGGTTTTGGTATTCTAGTTTTAGGTGAAATTTATCTATAGTAATTTCTTTCACCCACACATCTCCTAGTTTAGTGTGATCATATTCCTCTATCTTGCCATAAATATAAATCCTTATATCTTTTGTACGTAAAAATCCATCTGGAACATCAATAATGCACCTAACAGGTCGTCTTCTATGGATTTAGCAAGGTATTAGGTTGTGGGTTCTCAGTAACCTCAATTACCCTCGGTGTTGCCATTGCAAAATGAATTCAAACTACTTTCAAAAGAGTTCTTTGAGAAACTAGGGAAAAACTAAGATTGTAAATACCTTTTTTTTCACTTGTTGGACTAGGGTTTGAAAGCACCAAATCACAAATCGCCTTGAACACTCCAAATCCTTTCTTCACTACTCTAATCCTTCTCAAATTCTTCTTGTAATTTATGAATTTGGTTAAGTGAAATCACTTTATAACCCTTTGAATTTGACCTAATTTCACATCGAATGCTTCAAACAATAAAGCTATCAAACCCTTCACTATTCACATAGTTAGCTTTAGATGCT